>JACXGM010010627.1:0-12238 GCA_016801145.1 Umbra pygmaea | reverse complement strand
AACCGGGGCTACAGAGAACCAGCACAACAAAACAACAACAAATTTTGCATGTCATTCGGAAATCAAGGTCCCAGAGTCTGGAGGAAGACTGGGGAGAAGGAAATGCCAAAATGCCAGTGTACCCACAGTCAGTGATGGTCTGGGGTGCCATGTCAGCTGCTGGTGTTGGTCCACTTTGTTTTATCAAGAGCAGGGTCAATCCAGCTAGCTATCAGGAGATTTTGGAGCATTTCATGATTCCATCTGCTGAATAGCTTCATGGAGATGAAGATTTCATTTTTCAGCACGACCCTGCACCTGCTCACAGTGTCAAAACCACTGGTAAATGGTTTACTGACCATGGTATTACTGTGCTCAATTGGCCTGCCAACTCTCCTGACCTGAACCCCATAGAGAATCTGTGGGATATTGTGAAAAGGAAGTTGATAGATGCAAGACCAAACACTCTGGATGAGCTTAAGGCCGCTATCGAAGCATCCTGGGCCTACATCACACCTCAGCAGTGCCACAGGCTGATTGCCTCCATGCCACGCCGCATTGAAGCAGTAATTTCTGCAAAAGGATTCCCGACCATGTATTGAGTGCATAACTGAACATAATTATTTGAAGGTTGACTTTTTTTTTTGTATTACAAACACTTCTTGTATTGGTCCGATGAAATATGCTAATTCTTTGAGAATTTGGGGTTTTCATGAGCTGTATGCCAAAATCATCAGTATTAAAACAATAAATGACCTGAAATATTTTATATATTTATTGTAATATTTTTATGAAAGTTTAATTTTTATCATTACATTATGATAAAATAAAATTATAATAACTTTATCACAATATGCTAATTTCTTGAGAAGGACCTGTATATTCTTCACTTTACAAGACAGCTAATGACATGTCTTTAAAACGGAACAATTTGAATGATAATTACACCCCAAATCACCTCTGGTTAACATGTCTACATGTTTAGCAATGTTCTGTAAACGTTCATTATTTATTAGATCATAAATGCTTACCTTCAAAACAATGGGAAAAGAGGATGGTAGCTAGTTAGCCAGGTTAGGTGTCCGGTAGAGTGGTAAATAACTAGCCACCTATTTCTAGCTGATCAGCTGCGATTGCTAAAGTGAGTTTCTCGAGATTATCCGTTCTGTTTTAGGAAGGATTGTTATAAAGAAATAAATTAGGTGGCCAGTTGAGTGAATGGCGTTGCTACAGCTAGCAATCTTGTTGATGCAGTCCATCTGCAAACCAGGAGCGCTTTAGCATCCATTTTGATTCAAATTAATGGAGAAATTAATCACCTAAATATGGAAATACATTTTAAAAAACTAAACTATTAATTGATTTAAAAAAATGCAAACACAGTGTACCATGATGGGACACATTAGTTGCAATTGAAAGAAAAAAAAATAGTGTGCAGTAAGGCGTCTTTGAATGAGTTCCAAATTTGGGTGAAATAATGAGGGCACGCTGACCACTCTCCGCATGGTTGAACTTTATGACAACATATTAGCATTGTCCTGTTCCATGATGTTTCTCTGTGCACATATCAGTGTCCAGTAAATATTGTTTGTTGAGTTTGGTAAGAAAGAACTTAAGTGGCCTGCACAGAGCCTTGAGCTCAACCCTGTTGAACATCTTTGGGATGAATTGGAATGGTCATTGTGGGCCATCAGTGTCTGTCCTCACAAATGCTCTTTTGGTTGAATGGGCACAAACGTCTACAGACGCACTACAAAATCTTGTGAAAAGCCTTCCAAAAAGTGTTGTCCCAGATAGCAATGCTTTTGCTGGCCGAATATACATAATGGTTCGCTGCCTAGATGTGGGGCAGATGCAGGTTACCACACTTATTTTATATGGGGCTACAATTAACCTGCCAGTCAAATGTTGGTCTGAACGCTAGTTAGAGAAAGTTAAGCTACTATAAATGTTTATCAAGTGATGCTTCTGGAAACTAGCCTGAGGCTAGTTCAACGTCTGGAATCCACTTCCTGCTGTACATTAAACTATTGTTTCCTCATGTATGGCACGTGATTATTACACAATTGAAGTCAGAATAATGATTATATAAATGTTTTAACCATGATTCATTTAAATAGGGATTTTACATTGAGATTTTTATCCCTTATACAAGTGAGCCATTACCAAGATGGCAGCATACAAAATAAAAAAGACAACATAAAATGTAACATAATGCACAGGTTGGAACAGATTTTGTAAATATACATATATACACTGCTCAAAAAAATAAAGGGAGCACTTAAACAACACAATGTAACTCAAATCACACTGTCCACTCAGGAAGCAACACTGATTGACAATCAATTTCACATGCTGTTGTGCAAATGGAACAGACAACAGGTGGAAATAATAGGCAATTAGCAAGACACCCCCAATAAAGGAGTGGTTGTGCAGGTGGTAATTACAGACCACTTTTCAGTTCCTATGTTTCCTGGCTGATGTTTTGGTCACTTTTGAATGCTGGCGGGGCTCTCACTCTAGTGGTAGCATGAGACAGAGTCTACAACCCACCCATGTGGCTCAGGTAGTGCAGCTCATCCAGGATGGCACATCAATGCGAGCTGTGGCAAGAAGGTTTGCTGTGTCTGTCAGCGTAGTGTCTAGAGCATAGAGGCACTACCAGGAGACAGGCCAGTACATCAGGAGACATAGAGGAGGCCATAGGAGGGCAACAAACCAGCAGCTCAGGTTGTTTATTTTTTCAGATCTAGGATGTGTTATCTAAGTGTTACCTTTATTTTTTTAAATAGTGTAGATTCAAATGATGTACAATTTGAGTGTAGCAACCCTCAATTTGTTATTTTAAATCAACTATTGTAATTAAATCATGTAGTTTCTTCTGTAAGTAATCTAGGCACATGGAGCAGCAAAGATAAACACTCTTAGAAGACTGCTAGAAGACACTATTTACAGGTTTGCAAACTTTCAGAGTAGAATTATGGAGTTAATGTCAACCCAAAAAGGTGGAACTTTATATCAAAATACAACTCAGTTTTCAGCTATGGACAGAGATGTTGTACCATTGAAATTCAAATAATAGCCCAGGATTTTATTTTACCAAATCGCCGAACTGCACCGGCTTGTATTAGAGACAGACGTCTTTATGAGACAACTCTTTACTGGTAATTTAGTGTTGAGGTGTTGTTCATTGAGTGTAGACCTAGAGATAACAAACCAAATTGCATAGGCCGATAGACGGAAAGCATGACAGTAGGAAGTCATCACATTATATTATGCTTTACTTATACTTTCAATGTGCTTAACAAAGCCGTTAATGTACGAATTAGCCTACTATATTACTCTGTGTCTTAGATTATTGGCAGCCTAAAAAAACTAAACAATGTTACAGCCATGGGCCACATGGGCCACATAACCTACCTAAGGACAACATCCCAAAGGTAATGAAATATTATGGTGGTATTGAGAGAAACGCATTTAGAATAACTAAAGACTAAACAAAGAAAGTTTATGAACCTCATTGTTGTGTTGCCAGCATAATACCAACAAGTTGCCTGCCTACCCTATCCTTGTCATGACATGATAAAACATTTTGTCTAATGCGCAAATTTGAAACAAAGTGGGTTTAATTAAACAATGCAGGGCATAGCATAGGCATAGTAAATATCGAAAAATTTTAAACAATTTGTAACTCACCTCTGCAGTCTTACCTCAGAATTCCACCAGGGACTTCGGCGGCGTGTTACGGTTCCGGCGAGGTTTCATTCTGTCCTCCAAGTAGTATCAAACCCTACCGAGAGCATTACAGAAGCGTTGCACTGCGTTGCGGTTTGTATTGGCAACATCGACAGACTATCCAATTGTATGTATTGATTTGTATTTATATTTTTGTCTATTTTTTTCTGGATTGTAATTAGCTTATAAGTGATAATGGTCCCAAAGACAAGTAATTGTTGTATTTGTGAAAAAGGGGTTTTGGGGAATGGAACAAAAAAATTAACAATTTTGGTTTCAGAATTCATGACTTCTACATCCAGTAATTTATAACTTCATGTTTAGTCCAATTACACAATACACACTTTAGAAATTTTGTCTGCAGATAGAAAGTTACATCTTGAAAATCACCCCGCCAATCATTTTCAACATGGAATTCACTACCTGACAAGCATATGTACCATGTGACAAATAAAGTATCACAGGTCCTGTCCTGTAATGCAAAGCTAATTAACATTTTTATGTGTTTCCATGGTGCTGACAAACTGAACAGATTTCTTTGCTACTTTTATGTAATTACCAGGGGGGACACTTTGAGACCTATGACACTTTGAGACCTGGGAACACAACCAAACACATGGCACACGTACATTCAAGACATGCAATGTTTAAATGACATAGTTTGTTACAACAAACACTATCGTTTTAGTACTGACTTTCCACACCCACACCTCTGCAATTGCACTCCATGCCTGGTCATTTCTTAAATTGTCCTTGTAAAAGTAATCTTATATAATTCCATGCGTTTCTCCACTTCTATAATGAACCTTTCGTCGTCCATATCATCTTTATTTTTTATAGGCTATGTCAAGTTCTTCTGGCTTCCTGCCACCTATGTAGTGCACAAGTTTTTTTATTTTGAAACTGACCAGATTTTCTAACGTTCATTTTGTATTGGCTGGAGGTTTTTACTTTTATTTTGTATCTGAACTCTGATGCTTGGATGCGGCGTCCGTCAAAAATAGACCTGCCGCCCATCGTTAGCGAAGCGGAGTGGGGAGCCGCTTCTGGGATGCTTCTGAAACGTTCCGCGGCGCATCTGGTGGAATCAAAAGCATTGACTAGAGTGGCCGCAATCAGCTCCGGGGGTCGCTTTGGAACCGTAATGCACCACAGAAGTCTCTGGTGGAGTTCTGGCATCAGTTATCATTTAGGCCTAATGGCATTTAATCAGAACTTTAGCATCTACAATCTGCACCATAGAACTGGCTTAAACTAAAACATCTTTCCGAAAATAAAAAACAGACCAGGCCTCTATTTGAGACCGGCCTTTATTTATCCAAACCTGTAGACACACCAGGCTTGTAAAAGAGACAGGCCTCTAATTGAGACCGGCCTTTATTTATCCAAACCAGTGTCCATTAAATATTGTTTGTTGAGTTTGATGGGAAAGAACTTGAGTGGCCTGCACAGAACCTTAACCTCAACCCTGTTGAACATCTTAGGGATGAATTGGAATGGTCATTGTGAGCCAGGACATCAGTGTCTGACCTCCCAAATGTTATTTTGGTTGAATTGACACAAACTTCTACAGACAAACTACAAAATATTGTGGAAAGCCTTCCGAAAAATGTTGTCCCAGATAGCAATGCTTTTGCTGGCCGAATATACATAATGGTTCCCTGCCTAGAAGTGGGGCAGATGCAGGTTACTACACTTATTTTATATGGGGCTAGAATTAACCTGCCAGTCAAACGTAGGTCTGAACGCTAGTTAGAGAAGGTTAAGCTACTATAGATTTTTATCAAGTAATGCTTCTGGAATCTGACCTGAGGCAAGTTCAACGTCTGGAATCCACTTCCTGCTGTACATTAAACTATTGTTTCCTCATGTATGGCACGTGATTATTACACAATTGAAGTCAGAATAATGATTATATAAATGTTTTAACCATGATTCATTTAAATAGGGATTTTACATTGAGATTTTTATCCCTTATACAAGTGAGCCATTGCCAAGATGGCAGCATACAAAATAAAAAAGAAAAACATATAATGTAACATAATGCACAGATTTTGTAAATATATATATATATATATATATATATATATATATATATATATATTCAAATGATGTACAATTTGAGTGTAGCAAACCCTCATTTTGTGATTTTAAATTAACTATTGTAATTAAATCATGTAGTTTCTTCTGTAAGTAATCTAGGCACATGAAGCAGCAAAGATAAACACTCTAAGAAGACTGTTAGAAGACACTATTTACAGGTTTGCAATCTTACAGAGTATAATTATGGAGATAATGTCAACCAAAAAAGGTGCAACTTTATATCACAATACAACTCAGTTTTCAGCTATGGACAGAGATCTTGTATTAAGTAGACAAATCTGAACTCTTATTGACAACATTACTTTTGGTTTACATGCCTTGTCTTCAGAATAAAAGTATGCAGTCAAATGCGTATGTTTCAGTATATTTTGCTTCTTTTATGTTCTGCTTCTTTACAATGTTGAAGATAAAATAAAGTCAAAATATTTGTAAGCATATCATAGAAAATATTGGCAGTTGTTATAATATTCCATGTCATCAGTTGGTAAATGTGATTTACTATAAATACCAATGATTGTAACTGTAATTGTTTGATACTACCATGTATTGCAAAGTGCTCAACACAACTGCTGACATGTTATTAGGGGTCCAAGCCCGAAGGGGCTAGGAACCGTCGTTGCAAAGCAATGCGGTTCACAGCTCCAGCAGGGCTGTGAAACCCTATTGTTTATTCTTATTCTTCTGGTAAAACCAATACTACAGCCTAAACCATACATGATCGTGGGGGTGCCATTTTCAGGACTGGTCCAGATCACCGCTGGGACCTCAGACAGAAAAATTCAGCCACTTCCACCACTAGGTGGCGCTATAGCAGAAAAAACTTGTTTGCCCTTATAACTCCCAAACCGTACATTGCACATAGAAGATACACATATTCACAGGTTCTCTGAGTTCAGCTGAATCTTCTGACATAGGCCACGCCCATTTACGTCAGTACTTTTATGTGTGAAAAATAGCAATTTATCGTAACCCTACTTTTTCTAACTCCTCCTAGACCGTGTGTCCGATCTGCACAAAATTTGGTATGTATGATCAACAGACTGACGTGACAAAAAGTTATTAAAATAATTTTAATCGGATGAAAATTGTGTAAATTGCGCAAAAATACATTTGTGTAGCTAGCTACTTAAGTATACACTTTGCCATATCTTGGCCAAAAAAAAGGTATTATTGTAAAACTTTAGATTCTTGTTTGACATGACCATCTGAGGCTCCTCAACAAATATTATGAAAATTGGCTACTAGGGGGCGCTATAACTACAAAAAGTTTATATCTCATCAACGGCTCATTCGATGTTTTCCAAATTTTGAGGCTACCATCTAGGGCCACTCTTGAGGCCACCCCTACAGTGGGGTACTGATTTGTGAAAAGGGGCGTGGCCTATGGGACCCAGTTTTGGATCTACCCCTTGTACGAATGTGAGTAACTTCAAATTGACAGTGTACATGCGGAATGGTTACTTGACCTCACATACCAACAATTACACATGTGGACCACTAGGTGGCGCTATAATGGTAAAAAAACGTGTTTTGTGCCCATAACTCCCACATTACACATTGCACAATAGAAATCATTATATCCAAGCGTACCTTGAACTGAGCAGAATCTGATGATATAGGACACGCCCATTTTTGATAACAAGATTTTTCACAAAAATCTGAAAAATTATCAGATTTTAATGCGCAAACCAACGTTTTTAAACTCATCCTAGACCATGCAACCGATCTGCACAAAACTTGGTACCTAGCATCTCCAGACGGACCTGACTAAAAGTTCTCAAAATAATTTTGCTATGTTAAACTATGCGCAATTGACAAACAAACAAATTTTCGTAGCTTGCTACGAAATATATGAACTTTATTATATTGCTGCCAAATTAAATGCTATCATCAAATTACTTGAAATTGTTGTTCAATGTCCCACTGTAATGTTCTATACCAAATTTGGCGAAGATCGGCCATTAGGGGGCGCTTTAATCAACGTTTATTTGTTTTGGACAATAACTCAATACATTTAACTGGGATAATTGTGATTACAATATCTTTTCCGTAGTAAATGCTATCAACATGAAACTCTCGGTGCTTGTTTGGCATGCCGCTCTGAAGCTCTGTACCAAATTTTTTATCATTAAAAGGTGCTGTCGTCAACGTAGAGCAGTTTTTGCCCATTTACTCAATCAATGTTAATGGGATATTTACAACGGTGATGTACCACAGAACTTGTAGCTCACACCTCCATATTTTTGACATTTGCCTCGCCAACGTTATACTTTGGGCTCCGCTTTCCATAATGACTATCCAAAAGTATGAGCTTTTTTAATGTGTCAGAGATTATAGAACATATAAAAATTGTATTATAATCGTATAAGCTACATTTTGTTTCAAACAAAGACAAGATAAATTCATAATTAATGTAATATACTTTTATTTAGCAGATTTAATTTTGGTGTTCTATTCTAACCAATATTTCCTTTATTTCTAAGTAGATGATCTATACTATATTCTGAATAAAATGCCACTCGTTGGGGTTATTAGAGTACGCTGGATCATGTGCCTCTGTATCTGGCAAACTTTATTTCTTGTTTGGAGTGTGCAGTGTTAGAATTGGTTTGTTGCTAATCTAGTACAAAATTGTACTACAAAACAATGTAATACATTTTCAAGAACAACTATCTATAATGTATACTGTCGGTAGCAGCCTAAATTAGTGACCTGACATGAACAGTGAAAGGGAAATGGGACAAAGTTACAGAAAACAAGTTGCTTAAAGTTTTGTAAAATTGTTTCCTCTGGACCAATGTAGGTAACTCATTATTTGGTTCTGATTTGTTTAATGTGTAAGGCAAAGTGTACAGACAAGATGGGCAGATATACACAAATTACTAGAGTAAATTGATACAGAACCCATGATTTTGTGGATCAATGTTAACTTTAAGCCTTGTCCCTGCCCAATTAGGACACATTAACTCAAAGATCAGTTCATTCAAATGCGCTACATGAACTGTTGGCCACAGAATAATGTAGCAACCTCATCTGAACAGTGAAAAGGAAAAAAGTTGCAAAAAGGTTTTATGAAAAAAAAAAATTTCTTTATTTATAAACCCCTATGTTTTTTTGCTAATGACAACTTTTTTCATCTTCTCTGAGATTTTCAACCATTACCAAAGCACTTCTTCCAACATTTTTAAAAAGTCTTCGAAATATCAGAGCATGTGCAAATTACTACAGACCTTGTATCTTGGGTGTTATAATATTTTCCAGCTTTTGCATCACAGCCATCGTGACTTTGGTTCCGATTTCATAGGTTCTGCTTTTGTGGGCTCCGCGGGTCATCGGGGCGACTTGCACCAGGGGGGACTCACCAGGGATGGCTTGAACCCTGTCAAAACTGCTTGCAGTTCTAGTTAAAATTGTATTTCATAAACAAGCATCAATTTTCTTTTTGAAACACACTACAACAAAACTTTCCTTCGATAACCTACACAAACTACTTTCAGTTAAGGCATTGTACTAAGATACATCCAGGGCTACTACGTTACTAAAGTAGTAACTTACGAATCCGAGATCTCCACTCGACAACACATGTAACCTCCCTCCTTGCCGATGTAGCTCTTCAAAAGCTACCATTTGGTTAGCAACATCAGTGACATTTCAAGCTTCGTCATGGAGTGAGCTTACGGGTATGTTCTAAATTCTGCTATACATCACAACGGATGACCCTGTAGCGCATAGGGAGAATAGCAGAGAGGCTCATAAGGGTCTCTCCCCTTGATCCACAACACCTACCAGAAGTAAGGTACCTACAGGGCCTCTGCTATCAAGCTAAAAAATCCTGAACACTTTGCTGCCACCCCACTCTGCCATGCTACATAGGACAATGAGTAACTCCACTCACTTGGAATTACCCCTTGGACTCTCCTACCCCCCCACACACCTCGTTATGGATGTTTAAATGTTGTGTACACACATTTTAAATAGTGGTGCAGTATATACTGGTGCACTACACACATTAACAAACACCATGCACAGTCACCTAACAGATCAGTACATCAGCTCCATCTGTCTTCTCTAGTGCACTTACAGTAGTTACTGTTGTTTGACGTCTCCTTACTGCATGTTTTACTTTGTGTTCTGACTTTTGTGTTAACAATGGCGCCTTGGACTGTGTGAAATTGCATCTCTGGGTAACCTTTATATGGACTTCACTTTGAACTTGTTGACGAATTTGCACACAACTAACAAAGAACAAAGAACATGGAAAATTACTCTCACTTGATATTTTAATATTCTTAAATATGTAATTTCATTTTTTCTCATTAAATTTACTTTAAGCTCACTATAGTGTTTGACACTGTACTACAGCACATTCTCAACACACATTTTCACAACATCTGAACCCCTACCCTACATGAAAAATGTTGAATAATGTCATTATTTTTGTCACAATGGTTCCAAGAAATGTAGATAGGTGGATTCTTCGAGAAAAGGAGAACGTTTTGGGCTTTAATGTGTTAGCATGAGACTATGGTAACGGGAATACGAGGATTAATCTTGATAGTTAAATGACTTCTGGCAGCATGAAGACTCCACCGATGCTGTAATTTACCTTCAAGTACATTGGAAAGAAACAGAAGGATATGTGCACATACTGTACATATGCATTTGACCGCATACTTTTATATGAAGGCAAGGCATGTAAACCAAAGTCATGTTGCTGATAAGAGTGGCTACTTGTCCCCGCCCATAGCAAAATATAGGTGTATCCAGTGATTAAATTGGCTTTTGTAGGGAAGGGGAGCCCTTATTTACGGTGAATGGTCAAAATTTAAAATCGTGCCGTAGATGACATAATGTGTTTTTACACCAAAGGGGCTCTTGCCAGTATTAATGTGTAAGGAAAATCATATAACTTTGTTCATTCTTTTAGAGAACAAGCCTTAGAAAAGATCAGTCCTGTTTTTCCGGACTCAGCCACACTATATCCTGGTGTATTGGACGAAGTGCACAGTTGTCTGCTTGGTTAGGGACTGTCTATCAATGTACAAGAGCTTTACATCTTGTGGCTTAGAAACCTTAAAACACTACCAAATTGGTCAGAGAGCACACCCACATGTTGCACATCCTTTGATATTTAGAGATAATGGTTTCATTTAAAACTTGGAAAATTCTATAGCTTTTTTGTAGAATCATTTAGAATTCTTATCACTTTTAAATTATTCAGAGAGAACATCCATAGCATTTGGACTTTCACAATTTTCAAGTCATAAAAAAAGCTATTGAATTTTTCGATTTTAAAATGTTTATTTAAAAAGACCTAAACTTTTTGGTGAAATTGCAAAGGCTGTGCAACATGTGGTGTCCTCTGTGAACAGTTTGAAGTCATTCAACAAAAACACAATTACATGTTTCAATAATTTGTCCTCACCCCAGTGGGGTAATTGGCCCTCCTAAGAAAAATCTTCAATTGCCAACACATAAAAGCAAAATTTTTTGATTTTTATGTGGACCATAGCCAAGTTTAGTCAAATAAATAATGTAGGGAAATAAATGTCTAGAGTTTACAATTAAATTTTAGAAGTTACTAGATTACAGATACAGTTGCCCCCAGCACAATCATCCAAAATATTTCTCCTTTTATGAAAATGTATTAAAGAATTTATCGCTAGACCAGTGGATTAATTTTCTTAAGGCTTTTCTGATTGTGCATTAAAAATAAATAGATAGATTTAACTTCATTGAAATACATCTACAATGTATTCAAAATATAAAATAATTGTCAAAACCATTTAGCTAAAATATACATACAAGCCTACTGAATCTCAAAACAACTTTATAATGGTCAGTGGTCTAAAAATCAACTCTTAACCACAGTTTTCCCTTGATGGCTGTAATGATTGCTCAAGATGTAAAAAAAGAACAATGTTTATTTTCAATACAAGAATTACAGTTCAAGGAACAGGCAGAAATATCCAAGACAATGCAGAGGTCAGACCGTAATACCTAATATGGCAAAGGTACAAATAGGGAAATCCACAGGCAGAGTAATTCAAAAACAGGCAGAGGTCAGACCGGAATAGCATGTATGGCAACAGTACATCTAGGGAAATCCACAGGCAGAGTAATTCAAAAAACAGGCAGAGGTCAGACCGGAATAGCAACAACAAATGAATAAATGAATGCTCAGTGATATGGAATTTGTACTCACAATACCTCGCAAGGAGCCTATGGATGTGTGTGGCTTATATACAACATGGAGTGAGCAGGTGTGGTAAATCAGGATAATTGAGTCCGGGTATGGGAACTGTAGTTCTGAGGAGGCATGACTAGGGAAGCTGTAGTCCACAGGAAGTAGAACTGGTGACTGGGAATTGTAGTTCTGAGCAGCATTGACCAAGGAAGTGGCTGTTTCCATGGAAGGGGA
>JACXGM010010626.1:0-26721 GCA_016801145.1 Umbra pygmaea | reverse complement strand
AATGTGAACGGATGTCTCCTACCAACAAGCGCCAACCAACCTCTAAAAATTAGCGGAGTCGGACGAAGATTGCATGTGACGCTGCAAACTCTCTCGCGGTAACGTAACCCGAGCTGGATGTACTTAATGAAACTGAACCTATAGACCCCTTCACGGTTGACGTCACAGGAAAATTTGCGGTACGCACTGCGCATGTTGGGGTCAGAAAGTGAACTCCATGCCATTGAAATGTGTGGTAACCAGAGAATTTCTTGTCAAGATAAAAATGCCTATTTGTTGCGTCGTGGGATCATAGATTGTATAATTAAGCGTGGGATGCGAAAATTGCAGTAGTTGTGGAGTCAAGCTTTTAAGGATTCCTGCAGGATCTCATCCGTTTAAAAAAATACACGACACCTGTGGCTGCAAGCTAAACGGGCAGACTGGGACAATGCTACAATCAAAGAGGCTCGTGTTTGTAGTGCTTCTTCATATCAGGTAAAGTCATCCTTTAATATTATCCCTTTCTGTTAGATTAAACTCGAAAGCCTGGTTACATGAATAGTTTTCTGTACACTAGCCTATAACATTAAGCTATGCAGGTTAATAGTTTTGTAAATGTCATGGACTTGTATCATGCTACACGAAGCCAGCTGCTAGTAGTTAGCCCCACGCTAGCGCCAACATTGGTACAACATTTGTTTACTTACCATGGCTTAAACTCTAGCCACGGTGAGTAAACAAATGTTTTCTGTAAACTGTAGACTGATTTAATAGTCAAATTTCATACCTGGCATTAATTGTGACCTGTGTCATCATGCATGCTACAGACCTAGCAGACTAGTTTGACATTAGCGCTTTCACTATGACAACAGTAGATTGCGTTGTAATCAATGTGTGCAATTATTTTTTGTAGGAGAGGCATTACTTGACTCCAGTAGTCCTGACTTTCTGCCCTCTTGTTTTTTGTACACAAAACAAAGCCAGACACTCAGTGTCGAGATGAGGAGGAAGCTGAAGGGGACCGCTCAGTGTCGAGATGAGGAGGAAGCTGAAGAGGACCGCTCAGTGTCGAGATGAGGAGGCAGCTGAAGGGGACCACTCAGTGTCGAGATGAGGAGGAAGCTGAAGGGGACCACTCAGTGTCGAGATGAGGAATATGATGATCTTTGCTTCAGACATCATCAACTGCAGGAAGACTACATCAACCTGCAGCAGGACTGTTTTAAATGATGCAGTGAGAATGAAAGACTAAGGCATGACTTTCTGAAATCCAAGTTTTCATACAGCAATGTTAAGGGTAGCATTGGACAATTATTGTTTTTCACTGGACTGACCTCTGTAATCTTGAGTGGCTCTTAAAAAATAAGTCACCAAGCCCTTCCTCTAGAGGACCAGTTGTTGATGGTCTTGATGAAATTAGGGATGGGCCTCAATAACACCGACCTGGCATTTAGATTTAATGTATCAACAAGCACTCTATCAAATATTTATCGGACCTGGGTCTCTGTCATGTCTGTAGTCCTCAAGCCATTAATTGAATGGCCAAATAAGGGAGCTGTACTTAAAAATATGCCCAAAACGTTCAAACATAAAAGTAAAAAAATATATAATGCACAGAAATATTTATAGCTCAAATTAGTAATTTGAATGCAAGGGCCAAGACCTGGTCAAATTAAAAACAATAATACATTGAATTATTTGATTGCTAACACACCTGCTGGGGTTATTTCAATTTTTTCTCTAGGGTGGGTGGGTGGGTTTCTGATCAACAGATCATCTGCAATTATCTTGCGAATAAGTTAATAATAAGATAATGCATTTCACAGGCTTTTATTTTGAGGATTTCTCCTTATACCGGACCTGTGACGTCCGTTGTAGTGTGCATACCCAAACGACACTGCTCCTGTCATGTGTTTATTCTATTATCTGATTCGTATTTTAAAGTGCTTTTGCAGAGGAGTAGCATTCCTGTTGTTTTTATAATAGGTCTCTTTTGAAATGCAAACTTGGAGTACAAAGTGGGTCATTATATACTGAAACTGAAAAATTTGCTAATTTGCTGCTTGACAATGAATAAAGTCTAAACCATAGAAATTAAAGCATTCCATTTCTATCGTCAAAACCTTGGAGTTTGGTAAACCTTCCAGTACTGGCAGCTGTATGATACTTTAAATGGAGATGACTGACCATACCCAGTTGTTTTTTTGCATACAATGCATTTTATTAAAATTATGCTAATATATTTTGTACAATTTACAGATTTTGACTCTTGTATAAGATAGTAATTGTCTTTTTCACAGTAGATAATGTTACGCAATTTGGCCTAAACTGGTGTTAATTTTTGGTTTGTTCCATTGCCAACAATAGTTATCAACTCACAATAACAAGGAGGTTCTCATGAAAAATATTGTCTTGAAGGTTTATTCCATGATGTGTAGATAAGTGCTTTAAATACTAAATAAACACATATTTTATTATCTTAACATGTTAAAATATATAATATGCATGTACCGGTATGCTACGTATGCCTGTTCTAACCGTGTGTTGTCTCGTTTCATTTCGGATAATTTTTGCCATGCAGGTGCAATTTGCAGTATGTATGGATGTAGCCTTCCTGCTTGTTGATCACAACCCAGGCTTCGGTAAAACCTCCACTTTTAACAGACAAAAGTCATCGCCTATATCGCAATATAAAACCTTCTGGACATGCCCACAGACTACGTAATTATAACTGTCTAGCGATTTGTAGGCTCTTAGTTTTTCGCGTGTGTAAACACTCGCCTTGTCCACCAGATATTAGCTAGCTGTAGCTATATGGCGGGCCAGTGAAATTTCTGGACACTTGCTAACGTCGTCAACTCATTCTGTTAAGAGCTCGGAATCAGCCAGACAATCGCCATTAACTAAAACAAGTTTATTATGGTACCGTTCCCATTCCTGTGGTGGCAAAGACAGTGCATACTTTGATACTGGTCTATTAGCCGCGTCATTTTTCTGACCCCATACTGCGCGCACACCCAACCTTTCAATGTTTACAAACATTGAAAAGGTCTATACAATCTATGAACTGAACGCACCTCGTTCGGAAGCCCCACCCATTTCCACGCCTTCCTTAACGGTGCTCGTTTTCTAATATCCGCACTGGCAAATCAAAAGTAAACGGATAACGAGCAGTGAATTGGTAATCCGTTTTCTAAGTTAGGGCACTAAAACGGTTGGCCACTCCATACACGGATCCTGAGTGGTTAAGGTTAGGTTAGGGGTTTGGGAAAGGCTTACATCGAGTTAACAGCAAGGTCTCACTGTGCGCCAATCACTGACTTTTCCGTGAAACTGCCACGGATTTTAATCTGTGTTCATTTCACAGAATTTTCGGCAATTCCGTGGAACTGTCAAGGATTCTGATGGTCATACTCCGTGGCAGTTTCATGGATTTCTAAGAGATCAGGCTGGCCTTTTTTCTGGTTATATATGGTGTCATTATCTGAAATGTATTTTTTTTTCCTTTGCTTGGGCCCCATGCCCATTGGGAAATCCGGGCATGCAAACACATCATGCATCATGTTAAATGGTATATTGTGAAAACTTTGACTCGTTTACTGGTCTTACTAAATCCGCTTTCTAGTAAAACACTGTTGGAGCTATTGGTGCATGAGCCTGTTAAATAAAAGATATTAAGACTGTTGAATAAAAAGACAGTTAGCATGGGCGCCTTAAGTTTGTGGCGCGGATTCCCAAAATGCTTTGCGGGAATATGTCATGATGACGACACATTAGCAATCACTATAGCATTGCTCTGCCTGATGATTTGTGTGTGCACCCAGTTACAGTTTTTCCCGATTGCTAAAACACTAAAAGTGAATGCTCATAACAAAGTGTCAAAACCGTAACGTTTGCATGCATTTGGTACACTCAGGCACCAAATGAATAAACACAATGTCGGCATGGCACCGTAAACAATTCTGTAACACACGGTGCAAAACACTAGACACATCGTGCATGTGTTACACACTTTGGCCAATGATGAAACACTCATTATTTTCGGAGGAATTATTTTCGGCATGGCGGTGGAAGGTCTATGACCGCCTACACATGCACGCGTGCCGCTCCTGCGAGCAATGGAGGAGGCATGCGGAGGCATCGAGGTGGGCTCGATCCAAAGGTATATACGCCACGCCCGGCGATATTTTCCCATTGCTTGGCGAGGGAGAACATCGCCTATAATGTGGACGAGGTGACGTGGCCCGACCCCAATCGACGGAGTGATCCCTGACTTGTAATGGGAGTTGTTTTACTACCTGTACAATGTATCACTGAGGCTTGGTTTCGGGAATAAAAACGGTTTAAAAACTACAAATGTCTTGAGTAAAGTTGACCAGTGTGTTGTGTCTGTTTGACGGTTTATTGTTCATGTGCATGTGTGTTAACTATCGATCTGAAGAGGGCCTTTTGAAGTCAAAGTGTTAAGTTTTGATTGCAGAATGGCAGTTTTGATTGCAGAATGGCAGTTTTGACATGGCAGTTCAATGTTAATCTTCAAGTGTTGTGTGAAGCATTCTTGTGTGTTGAGTTTTGACGCAATGAGCCAAATTATGCATTTTGTGTGTTAGCAATTGGAAAAAACTGTAATAGATCAAATTATACACACATTCCTGTGAACATCAGATGAGGGGTTAGTTTGAGGCATCCAACAGTTTGATGTTTATCTGACAGTTTGCTAATGACTCGCAAAACTATCCTAATGTAGTTCATTTGTGTTGATAATGAGGAGCCTACAATTGATGGCACCCTAATTCATAACAACTAGTTTCTATATTATTCATAATTGGGCAATCAATTGTTTGTTTATGACACCTATTTCGAAGTTGTAAACAAATATATTGGCACCTTGGCAAAATTTAATATTTCACAGTGCCATTTGCATCAACCTTATGTTATGTCCCTCGCTCTCTCTCTGTAGCTGGTAGTCGTGTCTGGCGCGACGTATCTCCCCTTGTGCCTCTTACTCCTCATAGAGGGGAAAGGGACGTAAATGTACAGAGGTTCCCAGAGGTATTCACTTCATGTGCCGTGACTCGTGCGAAAAGCCGAGCCGACGCCCTAGGTAGAGAGGAACCTGAACAACTAAAACTTGAACAGCTTAATTGTACGTTACATGACTTGCCCTTGCACATGTCCCGTAGTGACCTCTTGACAGAGCAGTCTGTTGATCTTCTCTAAAAAGCTTGTTTAATCAAGTTATTCCATTTGAGGAAGCAAGAAGTGCTGCCCATGGTTACTTTATTCAAGATCAGCTGTTGTTGAGGAAATGGGTTCCTCACAGCAAGAGTTTTGTGGATGAAACTGTGATCCAGATTGTGATTTTTAAGTTTTGAGACCTGGTTTTGAGGACATCACATGATGTTGTCAGACACTTAGGTGTCAGTAAGACATATGATCGCGGTTTACGTCATTGCTTTTGGCTTCGGTTAAAAAAAGATGTTGCCACCTACATTAAAACGTGTCACGTCTGTCAGATGACTGGAAAACCAGTGGGATCAATATCAATATGTGTATATATATACACTGTAAAAAAAAGTTATTTTACAGGAACTCACTGTATAATTTTACAGATTTTCTTAGTTTTTTCAACATTGAGTGTAAATGCAATAGAAATACTGAGAAGAAATGTTATTTTAAAAAATGACCATTAAATAAAAGTTATAATCTGTAACTCAACATAACAAGACAATATAGTATTATTTTTTTTAAATATGTTTATTTATAGATATTTCAAATATTGAAAAGGTAATGATATATATATAATACAAAATACATGTATGTATATATAGGAAATATGAATATTTTTACAGTTTTTTTACCCCCCTCCCATCCCACAAGTCTCCGGACGGACCCGACACTGTCCCAAACCCTCCATCCCACCCATTACGCATCCCACGCCCCAAACCCACACCCCACATTGAATACCCAGACAAACGTACAATACAAAAACATACATACAAATGCATACATACAATAATAATAAATTATCATTAGTCTTGATGAGCTAGTGACTTGTGGATTACGGCAGATCTAAGGGAAGTATACTTAAACTATTAAAATATTAAATAAAATTTATCTAAGAATTTTGAATATGATCCCCTCACGTTATACTTAATCTTCTCGAGTTGTAGAAAATACATAACATCTTTAAGCCAATGAGAGCCTAAGGGGGCTGAGAAGATTTCCATTGGAGCAATATTCTGCGTCAGGCTAATAATGAGGTAAAAGCAATGATATCAGCATTTTTATAGCTTAATGAAAGAGAGTCCCCTAGGATTCCAAACACTGCAACCAGGGGGCATGGAGTCAGATATATTTTAAGTACCTCGGATAGAATATGAAATATGTAATTCCAGTAGTTACTCAATTTAGGGCATGAAAAAAACATGTGGTAGAGGTTTACACGGGGAGGAATGGCATCTGTCACACACATCATTCACTGTAGAGTACATTCTAGAAAGTCTGGACTTAGAGTAATGAACTCTGTTGATCACCTTGAACTGAATAAGTCCAAGACGAGCACAGGATGAAGTCGAGCTTACTCTATCAATCGCTCTATCCCAGAACTCCTTTGTAAGTTTATTTAGAAATGTACCCATTTCTCACTCCCAGGCAGATTTTGATTTCTTAGTTGATTTTTCATCAAACGACGTAATCAGCGAATATAACTTAGAAATCAGTGATTTCTCTTGGGGTAACAGAGTCAGTAACTCATCCCATGGCTGGGTAGAAGGTAGGGAAGGAAAACATACAAATTCAGAAGAAACAAAATGTCTCATCTGTAAGTACCGAAAAAAATGGGATGGGGGCAAAGCATATTTAGCAGCCAAGTTGGGGAAACTAGCGAAAACTCCATTATCAAAAAGATCATGGAATGTTTTAATACCCTTTCCTTTCCATAGAGAGAAGGCGTTGTCAACCACTGATGGAGTGAACATATGGTTGTTATCTATAGGACCCATGATGGATGTACAAGAGAACTTAAAATGATGTCAAAACTGGTTCCAGATCGTAAGTGTAGATAGTACTACTGGGTTCCCAGTGTAACGAGAGGGAATTGTTGAGAGAGCAGAACACAGTAAGGCTGGCAAAGATGAAGAGGTGCAAGACATACCTTCTAAATGGCACCAGGGTATGTCTGGAGAATGCAGCCAGAATAATGGTTTTTGAAGGTTGGCGGCCCAGTAATAATATAGGAAATTAGGAAGTGCAAGCCCACCACTAAATTTGCATTGCTGCAGTAAGAACCTACTAACCCTGGGTACCTTTCCCTCCCAGATGAAAGAAGTAACAGCCTGGTTAATTGCTTTGAAGAAAGACAAGGTTAAAAACACAGGAATACAGTGGAAAAGATAGATGAATTCAGGCAAACCATTCATTTTTACAGCATTGATCTTCCCAATAAGAGACAGAGGTAAGTTACCCCACCTCTTAAAATCAGCCTTCATCTGACTGAGAAGGGGAGAAAAATTAGCTGAGAAGAGAGCTGGGAGTGTGGGAGTCACATTCACTCCAAGGTACTTAAAGCCAGAGTGATTGAGATGAAAAAGGCAAATCTATCTGGTGAAGCTGTAATGCAGCTGGATTTATTGGGAAGCACTCGCTCTTTAGCAGATTTACCTTATAACCAGAGTACGAGCTAACATTTTCCAAAATAGAGAGGATAGCTGGTAAGGCTATTGCGGGGTTACACACGTATATTAACAAATCATCAGCATATAATGAGAGTCTATGTTCAATCTGTCATGTTATGCGACTGACACATTAGCTGGTAAGTATTCAACTGCCTTTATTACGCATTTCGTGACGTTACAGTTCCCTGCTACGGTGGCCTCTTAGGACCCTAATAGTGTCTCACAGGATATCCTTACATCTCCCTTATTCAGTAAACAAAAACAGATTCACTGTGCATTCTTTAAGCATAAAAATAAATATATAATTTGGTGCCAGAGGTTGCCAGTACTTAGCACACCGTAGGAGGATGGTCTTTACCACCGCCTCATTCAAGACAGACTGTGTCACGATTATTTTAGCCTAACCTGAGCATGGAATATGACTTAACCATAAGGCTATACATTACCTGATGAACTCATGACTAAGGCTTAACACATTTTTTTTTTTAAACAATGAACTCGTTATACCTCAACTGTGTAATAGTGAGCTTAAAGCCGTCTGCTATAAATCAAGTCTGTCAGGGGCTTTTCTAATCCGCTCTGACCGTCTCTCTGGAGCTGCCTCTGGCTCCGTCATGACAGGTGCATTCTCCTCTAAAACCCCTGGCTGATTGTTTGTTGCTGTTCCATGCTGTGCACATTTGTCCCTGTACTCCTCTACTGAAGGAACTGCATTGCTGGCCTGTGTTTTAGGTAACTGCAACCTGTTTCGTCTGACCAGAGCCCCGGTGTCCGTCTGGACTGCATAGGATCTCGGAGCCACTTCATTCAGCACTGTTCCAGCGCGCTGCCAGTCCTGTGTTTCTGTGTTGAAAACTCTAACTCTGTCACCCGCCTGCAGAGGTTGCATTGCTTTTGCTGTGCGATCAAAGTATCTCTTTTGTTTTTTCTTTCATTTTTACATGGCTTCCAGCGCAGGTGTGTGGACTTGATTCTTCACTGTAGGGATCTGTGTCCGTAGTCGTCTGCCCATGAGCAGTTCAGCCGGAGACTTCCCACTCGCCAGAGGTGCTGCTCTATAAGCCAGCAGAGCCAAATAAGGATCCTCACCATTCTCTGTTGCCTTTGTCAGAAGACTTTTCACTATTTGAACACAGTAAGCGCACACTTTCCACAAGCACAGCCTTGCCATTTGCTAGTGGAAAGTGTGCGCTTACTGTGATGTGTTCAAATCCATACTGACTGGCAAACTGCTTGAAATCCTGACTGGCATACTGAGGCCCATTGTCTGAGACGACAGTTCCTGGAATGCCATGTTGTGCGAAGCTGCACTTCATATGCTTACCTGTTCTTGTTACTGTTGTGCTCGTGAGCAAAGCCATCTCAGGATAATTGGAGTAGTAGTCGATCATCAGTAAATACTCTCTGCCTCTGAAGTGGAACAGGTCCATCCCAATTTTTTCCCAGGGGTGCTCCGCCCCCAGGTCTGTGAGCAGTGGTTCTCTTTGCTGTCTGTTATGGTAAATAAGGCAAGTGGCACAGTCTTTGATCATCTCTGCTATGTCACGATTCATGCCTGGCCAGTAAACAGTCTGTCTGGCTAGTCTCCTTGTTTTCTCTATGCCCAAGTGCCCTCTATGCAGTATTCGGAGGACCTCCTTCCGTAGCTTTGTCGGGATGACTATTTGGTCACCTTTCAGCAACAGGCCATCAGCTACCGCCAACACATCCTGGAATGAGTAGTACTGCGGGCACGCTTGCTTTGGCCACCCATTTCGCATGTGCCATATCACTTTCTGGAGCTGGCGGTCCACTACCGTCTCCATTACTATTTTCTCTTTCAGTGTAGAGCTCACAGGTAGAGCCTCCACCACAGCATCCACGTGGCCTCTTATGGCTTCATATTCCTCTGTGCCGTCTGTGTTTAGTCCTTGTGCTGGTCTGGCCCTTGACAGAGCATCAGCCACTACCAGGTATTTCCCCGGCTTGTATGTCAGTTCATAGGTATACTTCTGTAGACGCATCATCATACGCTGAATGCGTGGTGTCATCTCATTCAAGTGCTTTTTGCTGATAGTTATGAGTGGCTTGTGTTCAGTCTCAAGTTCAATGTGTGGCAAGCCAAAGACATAAGAGTGGAACTTGTCACAGCCAAAGACGAACCCCAGACACTCTTTTTCTATCTGCGCGTATCTTTGTTCTGTTTCTGTCATGGATCGTGCAGCATAAGCCACTGGTTTCCAAGCCCCATCATGATACTGCAGCAAAACGGCCCCCATCTCTGTGGAGATTCGTGTCTTCTTACTCGGATCAAAAAAAACAACACTGCTTAAAATGTCCTTGATTTCTTTCCACTCTTTGTCATGTGTCTGGTGCCAGGACCACTCTGTGTTTGACTGCAGGAGCTGGCGGAGAGCAACAGTCTTTGCGGCAAAATTAGGCACAAATCTTCCCATGTAGTTCACCATCCCTAGTGCTCTTTGTACCGCCAGTCTGTTGGCTGGGGCATGTCAGTCACTGCTTTGATTCTGTTCATGTCCGGCTGTACTCCTGCCGGTGTCAGTCGATCCCCAAGAAACGTGACTTCTTGGGTGCTGAACTGGCATTTCTCCTTGTTCAATCTGAACCCGTACTTGTGGACTCTCTGAAGTGCACTATGCACTCTGCTGTTAAGCTGTTCTTGGGTCTCCGCCCATATTATGACATCATCAATATAAACCCTGACCCCCTCCAGTCCTTCAAACACATTCTCCATTGCACAGTGAAAAATTTCTGGTGCTGAGGAAATTCCAAAGGGGAGTCTCTGATAACTGTAGCGCCCAAAGGGCGTGTTGAAAGTGCATAGGTCTGCGCTTGCACTGTCAATTTGCAACTGCCAAAAACCATGTGACGCGTCAAGTTTTGTGAACCGCTGTGCCCCAGCCATCTCACTCAGGATCTCTTCTCTCTTGGGAATTTGATTTTCTTCTCTGAGGATGTTTTCATTGAGGTCTTTTGGGTCCATGTATATCCTGAGAGCTCCATTTGGCTTCCTTACTCAGACCATTGAGTTGACCCACTCCGTGGCTCCCTTAGTGGGTTGAACGACATTTAATGCCACCATTCTGTCCAGTTCTTTGCGAAGATCTTTTCTCAGTGGAACAGGAATTCGATGCGGAGCATGCACCACAGGTCTAGCATTATCCTTCAGTTTAATGCTGTATGTGAACGGCAGCACCCCTATGCCATCAAAAATGTTGGGATACTGCACTTCCCAGTTGTCTGCTTGGGATGTAGTGACTCCTGTATTTTTTAGCTCTGTCTTGGCAATGTTTAGAACACGTTTAACAAGTCCTATTTCCTCACAAGCTTGATCTCCCAGTAGGGAGTCCTTCCCTTTCAGCACTATCACAAATAGTAGATGTCTCTTAATGTGCTTGTTCAGGACTTGTAATCTGCAGACGCCCCCCGTGTCTCAATCATTGGTCCATTGTAAGCTCTCAATCCCACTTTTTTGTTTTCTATAACGGGCTTGTGGCGCAGAGCTTTGAAGTCTTTTAATGTGATAAGATTTGCCATAGCTCCTGTCTCAAGTTTCATGTGAATCTCTGTGCCATTTACTTTAAGTGGAACAATCCACGTGTCTACATTTATCGTGTTCACACTAACTTCCAGCGTTGAAGTGCCCTTATTTTCCACAGTGACAGTGTCTGTATAGAATATGTCATCCTCATCATAGCCTTGCTCGCTCTCTTCCATCATATAAATTTGTTTCTTTTCTCTGTCAGAAAGGCACACTTTTGCAAAATGATTTTTTTTCTGCACTTCGAGCAAACCTTCCCATATGCGGGGCATTGCCTGAAGCAATGTTTCCCACCGCAGCTCCTACAGTTCATGACGTAGTCTGATTCGGTTTCACGTGCATTATTAGAACGTTCCCCCTCTGAGCGAGGTGCGCTAGCTCTGACCACCCTGTCTACACCCCCTGGTGCTTCAGTAGTAACGGATGGCTTCTCAAAAATCTTTATCTGTTTCTCAGTCTGTTCGCTATCTCTGCACATTCTGATTGCATCTTCTCATTTCAGACTGTCCTCCCTTAGCAGGTGTTCCCGCACCTTTTTATTGTGTATTCCAAATACTATCTGATCACGTAGTATGTAGGACTGCATGTCGCCATAGTTACATGATTGCACTTTCAGCCTTAGATCAGTCATATATGAGTCAAACGATTCATCTTGCTGCTGAACACAGCAATGAAAAACATGTCTCTCGTATACTTCATTCTTTTTTGGACTACAGTATGTATCGAACTGCTCCAGAACTTTGTTCAGTTTGTTTTTATCTCCAACCTCTGTGAACTCAAACGTATTGTATATTTCTATCGCTTGTGTCCCTGCTATCGTCAGTAACAATGCCACTTTCCTCCCACCGCTCTTGTCGTTGGCGCCAGTTGCAGTCAAATAAAGTTGAAACGCATGTTTAAACTGTTTTCACGCATAATCAATATTTCCTGTGAGCTTCAATGGTTCTGGTGGTTTTATGACGTCCATCCCGTCTTTCTCACACAGACATGAACTATTTAATACTTTTACTCCTGGTACCATGTCATGTTATGCGACTGACACATTAGCTAGTAAGTATTCAACTGCCTTTATTATGCATTTCGTGACGTTACAGTTCCCTACTACGGTGGCCTCTTAGGACCCTAATAGTGTCTCACAGGATATCCTTACACAATCCCTTCCCGTAGAATACCCTGGAAGGAGGATGAGGCCCACAAAGCCACTGAGAGGGGCTCAATAGCAGTGGCAAGAGTAAAGGAGAAAGAGGGCAGCCCTGTCTTGTCCCGCGTTCCAGGGGGAAGTAGTCAGAGTGAGTGTTGTTGGTGCAGACACTAGCCTGTGGAGATGTATACAAAAGCCTAACCCACGCACTGAATTTCGTACAGCGCGTCGGTTTAATTGATGTGCAAGCAGGCGGCTAGCCTTGTCACCTTGTTCATAGTAGGAGGCTCGTGAGTGTAGGAGTAAACGCTCTGCATCATTGGTAGATAAAAGGTTAAATTCCGACTGCAAGTTTAAACGTTGTTTATATAGCTCTGGAGAAGGTGTCAGTGCATATTTATGGTCCAAGTCGAGAATATGTTTGGAAAGTTCCTCCAATTTGGCCCTATGGGCTCTATTTAAGTGAGAAGAGTAGGAAATAATCACACCTCTTAAATAGGCCTTGAGTGTCTCCCATAGGTGCGAGGATGAAGTTGAACCAGTTTGGTTAAAGTATAAAAAATTATCAATAGCAGATGTTATACATCTACAGAAAGTAGCATCAGATAATAAAAGAGAGTTAAATCTCCAGCGGGGGGGAGTACGAGTTTTTACAGATAAAGTTATTTCAAGTGCTACGGGGCCATGGTCCGATATTACAATGGGCAAGTAATCAGAAGAGGTCACACTCAAAAGCAACAGGTGGTCCACAAAAAAATTGTCAATATGAGAGAAAGAGTGATGTACATGAGAGAAGAAAGAGTACTCACGTACCTGCGGATTCTGAAGCCTCCAGGGATCAGTACATCCATTCTTAGTCATGAAATCTGAGAAGGACCTTGACATATAGGAAGGAGGCATAGGACTGGAATTAGAGCGGTCCAAATTCTGATCAATAACACAATTTAGGTCCCCAGCGAATATCAAGCGATGCGTGTTTGACAGTGGGATCCTCCCCAACAGCCTGTTGGCAAATTCAACATCATCAACATTAGGCTGGTTAATCGACAGTACTGTACTACAGACAACAGGGCATTTCTTTATCTTTAATTCTTTTTTTTAAATTATTTTTTATGCACAAACCTACACAGTCTATGTTACATAACTAAAAATATATATTATATAATCAATCTACTGGGTTTACAGGAAATAAAAGACATGAATCTTTCTCTTTTCTTGAATGATCAGTTAGAAAGGAATGTGTAGGCTTATGTTTTGTTGTATGACCCACTATAACATTCCTTTTGTGGGGGTTTTCATGGTGATAAACCAGTTCGCCAGCTTATTTGAATGTCAATGGTATTAGAAACAGTTTGGTTTGTGTCCACATTTTGTAAGAGGGTGTGTGAGGCGGTGGAGGGGCTTGGAAACTCACAATCAAACAACAGAGAATAGTAGCTGTCCTAGTACAAGCACTTCAATATCCATTAGATATATAAGACACGTTAGCGGTTTACATAACAGTTGAAAATAAATAATGTACTACATGACGGTGACATACAACATAAGCAAAATTGCAATAATAACCCACGCCCTCTCATGAGGTGAGTGAGCTTAAATAGGGAGCAAGCAGACGCAGCTGCACCCACTAGATGCTGATGAAAGCTAGAAATGATAGAACGGTGGCTTCAGGAGGCGGGTACACAGTATATGGTTCGTTTTTCTGCCTTCTGCCCTTGTTGCGAAGTGCTTATCAGTTTTAGCTGGCAAGTTAACAAAATAGGCTATGATAAAAATATATAAACATCATTGCAAAAATGTCACATAGGATTAGATTTTAAGCTGTAACTTGTATCCGTCTATATTGGAAGTGTAATGAAGCACTCCCAAGGTAAAAAAGAACAATGTTTATTCGATATAGGTCCTTGAAATCCAAGGCAGCAACAGCGCAGGTGAAGGCACAGAGGATAATCCAAGGCAGAATACATAACAATGCAGGGGTCAGGCCAGAATAACAATACCAGAATGTAGGCGAAGGTACAGAGGATAATCCAAGGCAGAATACCTAACAAACAATGCAAAGGTCAGACCGGAACAACAATACATGAAAAGAATGCTCAGTAAGAAGAAAATCAATACTCACAATACGAAGAGGCAATGGTGTGTTTGTGCTTTATATATGGACTGGGTGAGAGCAGGTGTACAGAATTAGGGTGATTGAGTCCGGGTTATGGGAATTGTAGTTTTGAGCAATCTAGGAAGGGAAAGATGTAGTTCTCAGGGAAGAGGAACTGGGAAACGTTACAGGAAGCAAGAAGCTCTGACCCCTGACAGTATCTAGCCTCACATCTTCACGTCGCTTCTGGTTGAACGTGAACTTTAAATTTAGTAGGGCTGTAGTTTAGTACATGTTTGCAATGTTTTTTTTAGACATATAGTTTTGCATGTAATCCTCATACATGCCATTTATGATGGAAATAAGGATATTTTGTATGACATATTCATGTTACACTAGCATTTGAGTTGGCTTTGGGTGGGGTGGGGGGGCACTTCAAATGTGGTCACCCAGGGGCTACACTGTGTTAACCCAGGGGCACTACACTGTGTTAATCCAGGGGCACTACACTGTGTTAATCCGGCCCTGAAGGGTACAACTTGGAGGGGTTACCTTGTATGGCATCACAAGGTATTTGCAATGCCCTGATGTGGTGCTAAAGGCTGTTTTCCACTCGTCCCCCTCTCTAATGCGCACTAGGTTGTAAGCACTGCGTAGTTTGAGCTTGGTAAAGCACTTTGCTCCATGCATCATTGCTATAGACGTTAGTATTAGAGGTAATGGATAATGGTACTTTGCCGTGATGTTGTTCAAGGCGCGGTAATCTACACAGGGCCGAAGCCCTCCATCCTTCTTCTTCACAAAATAGACGCTAGATGAAACAGGGTGAGGTTGACGGCCGGATGTGCCCTTGAGCAAGGGACTCTTGAACGTAGGTCTCCATAGCCTCGGTCTCTGCACATGAAAGAGGGTACACATGGCTCCTGGGGAAGGATGCATCCTGAAGAAGCTCAATGGCACAATCCCATCCACGGTTGGGGAGAAGATTCGTAGCTCACGTTTAGAGAAAGCCTCATGTAAACAACAGTGGAAACAATCATGTTACTGGTAGGACTTTCTATAGTAGTAGTGTGGACTCTTACTGGACTTACACCTCTCCTTACACTCCGCAGACCCCTTTACCACCCTTCTCTCTCTCCAGGCGATCACAGGGTCAAGCATAACAAAGCCATGGCATGCCCAATACTACTGGATGCGCTGTAGACAAAATTACAAAAAGAGGAACCTGCTCCATATTTTGCATCCCCATCGTCATGGATAAAGGAGTTGTAAGGTGGGTTATCCTACCCTTTCCGATGGGGCGGCTATCCACAGCCAGCACTGGAATGGGAGCAGCTTTCAACTGGGATGTTCCAAGCCCGCATAAGACCCTCATCAATAAAATTCCCAGTGGCTCCTGAATCGATCGGAGCTGCAACTGGACTCATGGAAGAATATTCAGCAAACCCAACACTCAATTTTAACACAGGGGGGGGACAAATATTGTCATTCCTACCATGGAACTAGCAATGGGTGGTCTTTCTTGTCTTCGTGGGGCTTCTCTAATGTTTGGACATTGGACCAGGAGTGCCCCTCCTCGCCACAGTACAGACAGAGCCCCAGACAAATGCGTTGTTTTCTTTCTGCTGGGGTGAGACGTGTGGTGTTCATCTCCATGGGTTCCTCTCTGGGGGTAACCACGGGGGAGAAGAGTTGCACCTGGTGGGTCCCCTTCTTGCGCGCAGTAATGAGTAGGCCCTCTCAAAACAGGGAAATAAATAATGTCTCTTTTCATCCGCTTGCGGAGGCGAGGGTCCTGAATTCTCGGGGGATACTTAGCAGTTGTCCTGGCCCCCTGTCGGGTGTGAAACAACCGGTCCCTGCACTCTCTTCCGACTGCAGGATGGTCAAACAAAGCTCGAAGCAATTCCTTGAACTCCTCATAGTCCTCATTCTCTGGCCCCTCTCTCTCCCAGAGCACTGTAATCCATTCCAGTGCCTTCCCCGATAACACTGACACAATGGTGCAATCTTAGCTCTGTCAGCGAGATGGCAGCCAGCTCTGTGTGCAAAATAGAGCTCACACTGTAGGATGAAGCTCTTGCAGTGTTCTGGATGTAAATCATAACGCTCCGGGAGAGCGAGATCCACTCCACTCGAAGGACCAGGAGGAGATCGGTCTGTAACCGCAGAGGGACGGCTGGAAGATGTAGTGGTACCTGTAGGGTCCAAATGCCGGATTCGCTGCAGGACCTCGTCCACAGCTTTTTCCAAAATAGCCAGCTGATTATGGTGCTGCTGTAGCACCTGGTCACGTTCACCCAAGGCATCTGTGAAAACTTCCTCCGCTGCTGCCTCTAAAGAATAGTGAAACGTAAATTATAATTGACATTGAATGCCCTTGTCCACTGGCTTAAATGCCATGTAGATGAGGGATAACTAATAACACCTGTGTGTGGGTCGCACCTTGGCTAACATAGAGAATGATAGAACCTAACCAATAACAAATGAATGCTAGTGTGCTGGCCTAACATGAAGAAGGGTAGCAACCCATAAACCAAAAAGGCAATAATACATAAGACACACCTGATTAATAACTCTTAGAACTCTGGGGATGAGGAGCAACGGACACTACAGGTACCAGGGGCGGTTGTGACAGATATGCTGTATAAATAGCTACAGTACAACTTTTCACAAAGGATTCAGTAATGCATTCTGGAGAATAGAGTACTGTAGGCTGCAGTACACTACACACCCATTCCTTTATTGAATTACAGTAGATCAGAGAATGCAGATAGTCTACAATATTTATTCGTTTTCTTAAAACAAAAGGCTTAATTAGAGCTGCAAACCCCTACATCATGATAATAAATTGAATGAAACCGTCATTCACATTTTAATTTAATTAAATCTGTCTCGTGTCCATATGATTTAGGCAACCTAATACAACCGTTAATGTTGAAGGATTTTTATGATAAAATATGCAATTTAAAAATCCCATTTGCCAATTGAATTTTCTTCCTAGAGTGAATATTAAAAAAAGAATGCTTCATCACAGCTTAATCCATGTGGATCTGATCCCATTTCATCCTCTTATTTCAGTCGTCTGACCAGGGCTCAAAATACACAGTGTCCCGAAAATGTCTGGGATGGTTCATAACCAACTTTGGGACGTTTACGGGACAATGGCCAGTAAAATGTAACATGTATAAAACACTGGTTACAAACGCACATGTTTAATCACAAGTCTTATAAAGCAGATCATAATTCATCTTAAAAATTGATAAAGTATTATTAATAATCACAAACGCAACAATATTTTTATTTCCGCGCATTGGGAGAACACCTTTGAGATTGCTATTCTCAAAAAGTTGCAAAAATATGACTGTGACTTAAGCTTTTTTGAAAACCGAACACAAAAGAAATACAGGTTTAACTGGCACGTTTTAAAAATAATTCACAATAATCGGATATTGACCATATGGTAATTGCAAGGTGATATAGGCTATGTAATTATTTAGGTTATGTAAATGTAAAATCTTAGAAAACCATTCCAATGTTGGTAAAATAGGCATATTATTATAGAATGTGAATTACTGTCACGTTTCCCTTCGAGTGTTGAGTATGGAGAGACAGAGACAAGCGCGAAGGAGTTGCAATAAACCAATAGTGTTTATTAATGAACACGTAGTCATCAAACAAAAGACTAGAGATAAATATTAAAATGGCACAGGTAATTGGTCTCAACATTTGGTCACGGTTAGGTAAGGGTTGGGATGGGTGTGAAGTGTAGGGGGCAATAATAAAAAATAAAAAAATTAAAAATTAAAAAAAGACTGCCACGAGGGGCAAAATGGATAAACTGGAACTCCAACACAGAGACACGTAACACGACAAGGTGGACATGGATATATAGTGGGTTAAATACTAAATACCTAATGACAAACACAAGACAGCTGGGGACTGAAACACTGACGTCACTAAATAAGACCTAAATCAAAACAATACATGAAACAGACACAAGAGGGAGCCAAAACACAACACATGAGGGAGCACAGGAGAAAACACAGGGAAATGTCCAAAGCAAGAGTCCATACTCAGCCCCTTCCAGGGCTGGACGTTACAGAAGCCCCCCCCAAAGCCCACAACACTGGGGTGGGCTAACTAAGGGTGGCCGGGTCAGGAGGGACAGGGGGCGGCCCGGGGTCAGGAGGGACAGAGGGCGGCCCGGGGTCAGGAGGGACAGAGGGCGGCCAGGGGTCAGGAGGGACAGAGGGCGGCCAGGGGTCAGGAGGGACAGAGGGCGGCCAGGGGTCAGGAGGGACAGAGGGCGGCCAGGGGCAAGGCAGTTTAGGCGACCGGGGCAAGGCAGTTCAGGCGGCCCTGGCGGCAGGGTGTCTGGAAGCCCTGGCGGCAGGGAGTCTGGGAGCCCTGGCACAGGACGGGACGGTCAGCGACGGCTGAGCAGGGGGTCCGGACATCAGTGACGACCGAGCAGGGGGTCCAGATGTCAGTGATGGCCGAGCAGGGGGTCCGGACGTCAAACCCGCAGTTTCTGGCGACAGGGGTTCTGGGAGTCCTGGTGGCAGGGAGCCTAGGAGGTCCAGCGGCGGCTGAGTAGGGGGGCCGGACTCCTCCCAGGAGGCGTCATCGCCAAACCCAGGAGGCGGAGGGAGGAGGCCAGGATGGGCTCAGAGCAGACTGCTGGAGGCTGTGTGCAATCTGCCGGAGGCTGTGGGCAGACTGCTGGAGGCTGTGTGCAGACTGCCGGAGGCTGTGTGCAGTCTGCTGGAGGCTGTGTGCAGTCTGCTGGAGGCTGTGGCAGTGGGCAGAGCAGGTCCTCCTAGACCTCCTCCTGGACAGGGCTGCCCCAGAGGGGTGTGGAGCCCCCTCCCCAACCCACATAGCCCCCCCGAAAATTTTCTCAGGGTGACTGTCGACCTCCACGGGACAGGGGGCCTTAGGGACGGGAACTGGGGCTCTAACCGACCCTAGACAGGGCATAGGGTCCCTAATGTGCGCTAAAAGGGGAGTCCTAGGGGCAATAACTGGGGACCTAGGGGCAACTACTGGGGACCTAGGGGCAACTACTGGGGAGCTAGGGGCAGACACAGATGCCCTAGGGGTAGACACAGAGGCCCTAGGGGCAGACACAGGAGGCCTAAGGGCAGACACAGGAGGCCTAGGGGCAGGAACAGGAGACCTAGGGGCACTAGCCTGAACGCTAGGGGAACTACCAGCCTGGAAGCTGAAGAGAAAGCCTGAGGACTAGAAAGGGAGATGTTAGCGTGAAAGCTAAGGGGGTAGCTAGCCTGGGCGCTATGGGTGTAGCTTACGATAGAGCGGGAAACCCTACCGGGAGGAGTGGAGGCCATCGGGGGCTGCTGTGGAGTTAGTGGTGGTGGGGTCCTCCGGATAGCCTTTCCTATCCACTCGGGGGTATCTCCCACTCGTCCTCCTCGTCGTCCCAGAATTCCCGGTCCTCCTCGCTGCCTTCGAAGGCTTCCTCCTCCTGCCAGCTACCACCAAAATAGGCTACTCCCTCGGAATCGTAGCGTACATCCTCCGGGAAGTAGCCCATAGCCCATGCCTGCTCCATGATCTGCCGGTTAATCCGGCGGAGATCCCCGTCGACGAGGAAGGCTCTCACTGGGGTTGCGGTCGCTCCTTCGCTGTCTCATCATTAGGTCGATTAATCTGTCACGTTTCCCTTCGAGTATCGAGTATGGAATGACAGAGACAAGCGCAAAGGAGTTTCAATAAACCAATAGTGTTTATTAAGGAACAGGTAGTCTTCAAACAAAAGACTGCCACGAGGGGCAAAACGGATAAACTGGAACTTCAACACAGAGACACGTAACAGGAATACATTAATCGACAAGGTGGACACGGAAACATGGGGGTTAAATACTAAATACCTAATGACAAACACAAGACAGCTGGGGACTGAAACACTGACATCACTAAATAAGACCTAACTCAAAACAATACATGAAACAGACACAAGAGGGAGCCCAAACACAACACATGAGGGAGCACAGGAGAAAACACAGGGAAATGTCCAAAGCAAGAGTCCATACTCAGCCCCTTCCAGGGCTGGACGTTACAATTATCCAGCTGGTACAGTGCTCTAGAGAAAATGGTTGTATGATCTTTTTGACCTGAGATTAATAGACCTACATAGCCTACTAATTCAAATATACAAAATTGTTTTAGAACATGATATTGTTGCATTTGAGGCTATGGAATCTTGTGGCTGATAACAGCTCACAGCACTTCGTTGTGTAATTTTGTTGCACCATTCCGGGTGGAATGTCAATGTGATGGCTTTATTGAAGGGCATTTTCAGGGAACTTCAGCAACAGTTTGTTTTTTACTGACAGCTGATATAGTTCAGTCAGCATGATGTAATAATAATAGTGGACTAATCTACTCACAAAAACGATCTAATTTAGACAAAGGTATATAGCTAAATATTTTTTTATTCTGAAGTTAGATAATGGTAATAAAACAGTCAAATGTTTTTTTGTTTTGTTTTAATGTGATTGACGCTTCTGAGTATCTGTTAAGTACTTACTATTTGTTACAAATACAATTTTTCTCTTGTGAACTTGGCAACACTGTATCCGTGTAACTGTTCGCAGAGCTGTTTTCTTTATTTGGGGCAGCAGGGGCTCAGTGGGTCAAGTAGGTTGTCTAGCAACCGAAAGGTTGGTGGTTCAATCCCTGGGTCAGCAGCTGTCTCTCTCTGTCACCAGGTATGGGGCTCCTGCCATCTCCCTCCCCACTCGCCCTCTGAGCAGCAGTACTCATCCCCCCAGGGAGACATGGGCATGGGCCAGAGGGATGGCATGACTCCACCCCATGGATGAATATGCTCATTTACAATTGACACTTTCACAGCATCGTCTGTTTCAAGAAAAAGTTATGGAAACAAAATAATAATACCCATATATATTTGAGTTGAGTTGATTACTGGTTTCTATTACTTAACATTTCAATTGAGTTTATTTTTTATTAGATTTTTCACCATTACTCAAATTAGCCCGTTTGGCACCAACAACCATGCCACATTCAAAGTAATTTAAATCTGATTCTTGGTTTGAACTTCAGCAGATTGTCTTGACCATGTCTACATACATTGACTTGCTGACACATGATTGGATGATTAGATATTTGCAAGCAGTTGAACAGGGTTAAGAACAGTTTCTGATTTGAGATGGCGACCTGGCCAAGATTAAAGTGTAGAGGTACAGAGAACATGAAGTTACACATGTAATTACGGTTCTTAAGGTAACCAAGCAGCCCACACATCCCCAGCGTCCAGAAGGTGGTGCACCAGACCATAAATTAAACATAAACAAATGCAAAATTCATATTAACCAACTCAAATATTCAACAGTCTTTTAAACAGTCAAACATAAACTAAACTCAGTTCAGTTAATCTGCAATGAGTCCCTGCTATATCATTACACTTGTTTCTGAACAAAATTGTATTTAAGTTGTTGTGAAATGTTGGTAAAAGTAACTGAAAAGTAATCGTTTTTTAACCCAGGTCTGGTCTATGCCGCTTTAGACATCAAAACATTAAATCTGTAGAGGAAAGACATTGCAGTAAATCACAGAGCTAAAACTTGCAGCACATGCATCTTCGGCCTGCCACCACCCTGACAGCTAGTCTGTAGGGACATTTAACTAATGATCTCACACCAGACACACTTATGGTCGAAAGGCAAGCAAGCTGACAAATAGACTCAACATCCATTCCAAACAATGGTTCTTATTTTACAAGCTCTTAGTTATAGAGACAAAATGTTGTTATGCAACCCGAAGACATTTGAACCTGGCTACAGCAGCAAAATCATGTTGACAGACAGTGACTAAAGTGGTGGAAAAATATGTAAAGAATATACTCTTTGATATGAGATGACTGAATTGGACTCATGTCTAAAACAAAGCCAATGCTACACTTATGCAATGATAAGCTCATATGGAGCTGGAGACATTCAGAGCAGTATTCCTTTAGAATTCTTCAGGGAAATAATTAATGAATAGAAAAAATTGTGAATCTGCAACTGGTGATTAGCCTAGAGCCATTATCATAGGCTTATGGAATGATGCTCCTGCAAGAATAAAAGATATTCCAGGAAAGGAACATTAAATGCATTTTTTATTATCACACATGTACAGAATAGGGAACATTTCACTTGATCATTTTTAGTTGTTGAACTAAACATACCCATAAATCAGTATGTTCTTGGTAAAAACAACTGTCGCTAACAACAGGTGACCCTATATTTTGCAATTCCCCAAAGACACCAGTGAACATTTCCCCCCAAACATCTGATAGAATTAGGTATCTAGTGCAGCAGGCTTTTAGCAAACACATGCTCAAATGTCTCAATCAAAAGCAGGAGTTAATTTCTGATAGCTTAATTAAAAAGCTTTCAACGCTTGTTTTCAAGCTCCTAATCACTGGAAAGACAATTTACTTATGGCCTGAGCAAGCACAAACATACACTGGTTTAAACCATTTGCAAAGCAAATAAATCACTAATGATTGAATCGAGCTCCTGCGCTTGAATACAATTACACATGCATTTGTAGAGCAGTGAGAACAGTCTGCTTGCAAGTGGAGGACAAGGAGCATCAGACAATCAGCCATAAGGGAGAGTGGGGTAAAATGAGCTATTCTTTACTTAAGTAGACCTATAGCAAAGGGAATATTAGACAGAAGTCAAACTAATGCACACACCACAATTTCAGTGTGCCATCATGTGTGCCATCATTTGAAACCTTAGCATTGTGCCTAACTCAAATAAACAACAAAATTTAGGGTCCCAAAAAAGTGGTCTTGTGGCTCATGTTATGGGTAAGTAGATTCAGCAGACAGGTTAAGTTGAGCCCTCTGAGAAAACTGTTAGGCCTAAACTATTACTAACTGTTCTATTAACCAGATTTTAAAGTATAAATTTAATTATAATTATTAATAATTAAATCCCATAATTCTGCTTATATTATTGGTGTTCATGAAATAATAATAGGATTAAGAAATAGACAGAAGTATTAAATTTAAAGGGAAACTTCACCCTACAGCTATCTGGACATTATACTTCTCCCAGACATTTGTAGAACAGTGAGATATGTTTCACCCATGCCTGGCTAGTGTAAGGGCAAGATTTTAAATTTCGCAGGGAATTTACACACGCTGACGTCACCGTGTGTTTCGAATGGACTTTGGAGATAGGAAAAATGAATATAGGCATGTATTCTGTCGCGAAATTAAGCATACCTGTTATACTGATGTGGCTTTCAAACCTACTCATTAAAGCCTCAGTTGACCTTGATTTTTTAAGGTATAGCTTGTCTTTCTGTGACATTTCTATCAGCCGTTTGAATGCTAAACAGACGAGGTGGTATGATTTTTTCAGTATGTATAGAACTACAACGCTGGCTTCCTTGTTCCAAGCCCCGCCCACCCGGCATGTTCTCTGGATTCTGTGAAACAGTTCGTAACCAAAGTCGCTGGTAACACAATTGCTACTAACCTAGGATGTGCAGATGAGGAATTTTACAACTTGCTTTTACAGTCTGAGTGACATCCAACCATACATGTTTGCGCCCAAGTACACCCAAGAACATTTACAACAAATGGAGTTTAAAAATTCAGCTTCAACAAGGCAGCATGTTCTACAGATAATCCAGTTGAACAACTCTTTAAAAGCAACAACCTGAAGGATACAGTAGATAATATTATAATCGCAATCCGCCATGGAACAAGTGCGCCTGCTCTTAAAGGGAATGTGAGATGACGATCTGATTGGTTTATTGCAAGTTACGCCCAAACCACACCTATGACTAATGAAGCTACTTTAGACCTACCCATTTTAGATATGCGTCTGGTGCAAGAGTAATTTATCCCGCTGGTAAAATAGCAACAGCGCCCGGGACCCTCCCACAATGTCACTTGCGTTTCGCGTTTGATACTTACGTTTCAGATCGTTAAAATAGGGCCCATAGTGTTTTCATGTTAGGTTTGGCAAAGTTAGAAAAGATTGTGGGCTATTTACACAAAGAGATAATCTCAAACTCAAACACTTTCCAATGTCATTCAAAACTTAACTCGTCTGGACTTCCTAGCAGCAAAGGCATGTATGGTTTCATCAAATTAAATTTGTTTTGACACTTCCTGATTGATGCTTATTAATGCCAGTCCACTGAGACGTTCCTGAGACATTGTGGATCGCAAATATGTTTTTATTAGCTTGAGTTTGGAGAAGCTTCTCTCAGCAGATGCCACAGTCACTGGAGTGGTGACGGCAATTCTCAGTGCTATCCATAGATTGGGATATGCTTCCTTAAGGTTTTTCTCCTCAAGAAACACCAGCAGTTCAAGCGTTGTCATTTTGCGTTTCGGCCAAGTTGGAAAATATTGCATCTCCACAATCAGTTCTTCCGCATCTAAGTCTGATTTATCTCCAAAGGTCAAGGTGTGAGCCTTTGAGCCTCTTCTGCTTCAGGGCAGCAACTACATTCATCTCCTCACACAATTCTTTTGCAGAGGATTGTGCATCAGCAAAACCAGTGCTTCTGTAACTGGCAAGGAATACCTCAGGTTTTTTCAGGAGGTCCACAGCAACATCCAAGTGCATGGTCGGAGACTGCAGCAGTTTATTGACATTCTGGACTTTTACTAGAATGTCATACCAGAAAACAGTGTAAATGCAGAAGCGGTATGAACCAACTTCTTCAGCTAGAGACAGTGCTTCTACTTTTATGACTGAGTCTGCTGTGCTGTCTCTCACCTCAATGAGGGCATCTCTAACTTTGGCAGCCTGAAACCTTACAGCCGCCACACTCTTCAGTCGGCTATCCCATCGTGTATCTGCCCAGGACTTCAGTGTTGTGTTCACGTGCTTTTGGAGAATGGACCACCTTTTAATGGAAGCAGAAAACAAAGTGAACAGTTTTTGCCGGTAGCCAAAGTAGCCAGTTGCATCTGCAGAGCTCTTTGCTGCATCTGAGACAACTAAATTAACAGTGTGTGCTTCGCATGGCACAAATAGTGCATTGGAGTTTATTTGCTGTAGTCTTGCTTGAACACCTGCCTTCTTCCCCTTCATGTTTGCACCACTATCATATGACTGCCCCCTGCGGTCTTCAAATGGGATGCGTAACTGTTGAAGTCTCCCTAAAATTAGGGCTGAAAGGCCTTCTCCAGTTGTTTCTTCTGCCTCAAGGAACCCCAGGAAGTGCTCTTTTATTTGTGGAATGCCTTCAATTGAAACAATTCTCAGAATCACTGACAACTGCACTTTGTGGCTCAAATCTGGAGTGCAGTCTAAAATTATTGAAAAATATTTTGACTGTATGATTTCCGACACAATGGACTCCACAATCCTTTCACTGATACAGTCAATGGTTTCATTTTGGATATTTTTTCCGAGGTATGATGTATGGTTCGCTCCTCCTTCCACCTTGGCAACGTGTTCCTTTAGGACAGGATCCAACTGAGCCATGAGCTCCACTTCCTTCAGGAAGTTGCCATTGTTAGGTGCATTTAATTTTATCAGTGGTCCCCCTGAGAGCAATGTTCAATGACTGGATGATGGCGACCAACCTGGTAAGCACTTCACGCCACCGTCTTCTTTCTGCATTTATCAGTGCCATTTCCACTTTGTCTATTGTTTGGCCTGTTCTTTGCGGCTCTCTAGCTCCTTCCACAATCCCATGTTCTTGGTGTGTTCTGGACTATTCTCATGCGTTTTTAGAGTCTCACTACAGTTTTTCCAGTATTGAAACCCATCCCTACTTAATTTAAATGCTTTCTGGGAGAAGAGCTTGCAACAGAAACAGTATAAACTATCCCTTTTGGGCAAATACATCAGCCACGTTCTCTTAATTTTCTCCCCATTCACTAACTGCCTGTGGACATAGTGGTCATGGAAACTTCTTCCATCCTCACTTTTAGGGAATGTGAAATCTGGTTTTACTTCATAAGCTCCTCGACTAACTAATTCAGTTCTCACTGTATCAGTCAACTGGTGTGGCCAGTCAGCAGGATCCACAGGGCCAGCTTGTACAGGTTCACAGACATCTCTTGAAGCTGATGATGCGTCTTCAGGCTGTTGGATTGAAGCACTGAGTCTGCTGGTGCTGGGTCCTTCTTCTGTGAGAAAATTAAACACACAAACATAGAGCAACTTTAAAAATATCTGTAGATGCAATAGTGATGATTTTACTTCAAATACAAGACCCAGGTTTTCAGGTGTTCACTGTGTCCGATAATGAGTAAACTCAGTAGGGT
>JACXGM010010625.1:0-26023 GCA_016801145.1 Umbra pygmaea | reverse complement strand
AAACTGCTGGCATACTTTGACTATTGTTGGCTGTGATATATACCAGACCTGTCCCTGATCTCCCGCTGAAAGGTCCCAATGTAGAGAGCGCGAATTAAGGTCCTCCAGATCTGCCATCGCTTCGACTACAGGACTACCAAAGCGCTTGTTTAAATAATTGAATCAAGTAATATATATATATATATTACTTGATTCAATTAGTTGTTTGCCTAATTTCTGCCCTCATGTTCTAGGCCACCCCGAAGTTAAAGGGAAAAAATAAACCACTTAATAGCAATCTGCTGTATATAATTAATTCGTAATTCTGAAATGTAATTTGCAATATGGGGTAGTTGCTATGCAGACACATTCATCAATGATCGCAGGTTCAACAATTCACTGAACAAGGTGGTTACCATGAACAGCGCTAGTCACACTATAGAATTTGCGTACACGAAGTCAGACCAGACGTGAGATTTTATCGTTGCCTACGATCACGTTCGAATTGATAAATCCCTTGCTTTGCGTAAGAATCGCCGTACGCCCGTCGTACGCCTGTTTTAGGTCGTACGCACGTTTCATAAATGAGGGCCAATATTTCTGGTTCAGGCCTGCTCAATGTATTCTGCATGTGACTACATTAATTTCAATAGCATTACTAGGAGTCAAATCCCATTGCATATTAAACAACAGTTAAAATTTGTTATATACTCAGATATTGAGATGAAATTGGTTTTACATACAAACACTCACACATTCATCAGAAATAGATTGTTCATATTTGTAAATTGGATCATGTCCAGAGAAAGTAGTTACCACAAGTCTGCACTCGACATGATCAGGCAATCACTATCTAGGGGCGGCAAGGTGGCATAATTGTTTAGGGCCTATGATCCATTTTTGAAGAAGCCCCCAGAAGAATGGTTCAACCCCCCCCACACACACACACTACCAAGGTGAAGCCTTTATCATTCTGTTTTTGAGCAAGACAGTTAACCCTTATTGCTCCAAGGTTGGTTCTGTAAATAATAATTATTTCTTAATCAACTTACCATTAAAATTGATTCAAATAATTTAAATATTTGGGAAGGTTAATAAATTGATACTTTTTTGTCTAATAAGTATTGTATGATACTAAACCTAGACACACCAAAAATAATATGTACAAAGCATTTTTTAAAGTAACTTAAAGTTGTTTAATTAGTTACTTTCAATATAGAGTAATGCAGTAACGTAACGTAGTTACTTTCAATAAAAGTAATGCAGAAGGTAACGTAGTTACATTTTGGAGAAGTAAGTAAGTAAAGTAACTAGTTACTCTTTAAAGTAACTTTCCCAACACTGTTCCCCAGTGCACCATTCATGCGCAATGATTAACCAAGTGCCTACCACTCTCCCAGCGCCCAGAGGTCGGCGCATTAAACAAAACACATACACAAACACAGTAAGTAATAACAAATAGTCCACCATCAGGTTAGCTGCCACGACAGCCCTGTCCAGTCTTGGCCATCGTGACAGTATCCCCCATCAAAAGGCGTGGCCCCAGCTGCCTTTTCCCCAATGAATGACAACATAAAGGGAGAGACAAAAAGTGTTAGTTCAGCAGATTGTGTACTTTTACTCCGCTAACATTGTAGAGTACATTAAATTTGCCTAGTGCAGATGTTAAAAGTGAAATAACAGAGTGTCTAGCGAGATGTCTCACTCTATATATGGCCTTTTTATGCTTTGAATTGACCATGAGTTTATATTAAATAAGCTTTCTTAAAACAGTATGCAGCCACGGCCAGTGGATCTATCATTTGAATGATTTAGATTATACAGTGCAAATCGGCTTTGGTTAAATTCAGAGGGATGTGAATTGGAGACAGAAACAATACTAACCCACACCATAAAATATATCTGTGAAAAAACAGTAAATTGTACTAATCATTTGCTGCCAGAACATTTTGTATTATTCTACAGACATTATTCTACAGACAATAACAAAAAACTCTTTACACAGTCGATGTATTTTCTGTTATTTTTTTCAAGAAAATGTCTGTAGAATAATGGAAAAATTACTGGCAGCAAATGACTAATACCGTTTTTTTCACTGATGTGTTTTACAGTGCATGCATAGCGGCACAAATGTCCTTCTGGCTACACCCTGACATTTCTGTATGAAAATAATGACTTAATATTTGTTGCAAGAAGAGTGCATTGGACAGAATTTAGGCCTACACTGTTTTAGAGTTGGGCCTGAAACCTGAGTCCGGTCTGACCCAAGCCAGCTCAGATGAGTCGAGTCTATGTCGAATGTAATAAAAAGTCTCTGTGGGGCAGCAAACCCCAGTCTCCAGCTCCTCAGACAAGGAACATACAACTTACGCCAGTGAAGAACAGCGTTGCTTTTTAGGTATGCAACATAGACTGTGTACTGTATTAAATTCGCACTAAAACAAATTAAAAAAATAAAAGGCAGTTTAGATGGGAAAATTATTTGGCAGGAATGTAGTTCATTTCTTACAGTGCTATATTTAGATTCACATTTTTTAATGATAAAGAAATGCCCTGTTGTCTGTAGTACAGTCGATTAACCATGTGAAATGCTTGATTTTTGTTCCCCTGAGCCACCTGGTGGCAATTGTTTGTATTGTTTTCTTTTAAAAACTGCCATAAAAATGTAATTCACTTGCTTTCTGCATGGCTCGGTACACCTAAGTGGAGCCCCTACCCTTCATGAGCATTTTATCACCATCTGAACATGTATGTCAAAATATACAAGAATTGGCCGCTTTTATGTATGTGACATACATTTCCACATTTGACATCCATATTGTGTGGGTTCTTTTTTGTTCTGTTCATTTTTGTTCATCATTTTTTGTTTTGGTTTGGCTTCAGATTTTGGTACTGTTTCTATGTCCCGTTTTGTGCTGACTTTCATTTGCTTGTAGTTTAATTTGCTTGTATGAGTTTCACCTGTTCTTTATTATCGTGCCTAATTACGTCAGGCACATCGTTTGTTCATATAGTTTGTGTCAGCGGCATACTGAGCGTGTATATTCTAATTGATATATATAGACATCATTCCTGTAACAATGTCTGTGTAATGCGGTAGTGAACGGAGACAAAATTGAGGAGAGAACTTGAAACTAAACGGTGTTTTAATGATGAAAACACTTTTCAAAAGAAAGAAACCTCAATAAGCAAAACATATATTAATCCCAACTTGAAACACACAGACCTTACCAGTAACAATGAGCGACAGCTGCCTGCACTCACAAATGAACATAAATATGAGAATAATTACTGAGTGCAGGCAGCTGCAAAAGTAATTACAGACAATGTGACCTGAACTAAAGGAAAACGTGACCTGAACTAAAGCGGGAACCTAAATAAACAAGACACATGGGGAAGTAATCTAAACAGTACTAACAGAAGAGCAACTTAAACTAAAACATGTACAAATCTGTTAGGGGGATCGTTACAGTATCCACCCCCAAAGGCCCGGCTCCCGGGCAGGACCCCCCCAGAGACCGGCGGATGACCCAGTCGCAGCCAACAAGCAACCAGGGAGGACAGGAGGGCAGCAGACCCTCGATGAGAAGAACCCCAGCAGCAGGGCAGCAGACCCTTGATGTAACTCCCATCTCCCCATCTCCACTCTGGGTGTGGCCCGCCTCCCCGTCAGATATGATCAACAATGTGTGCCTGTCACCAAGTTTTACATCACCCGGAAGGTACCTAATATTATGGGCCTAGACTTTTTCCTTGCTCTGGGTTTTACGGTGAATGATGCTAGGGGCCTGCATGACCACTACCCACAACTGTTCTACGAGAAGGGCTGCCTGACTGGATTTGTACACAATCCTACTGATGACCAGTCCGCCCCATTTTCCAGCCCCTACACCACATTCCCCTGACTCTCCATGATGTAGCAAAGGCCGATCTACATCGGAGGACGTCATGGAGCCTGTCGATGCCTTGCTCTGGGTGTCTATTGGACTGCGACTCTGTGGTGACCTCACAGATGTATTGATAAGTAACCCTTACCTACAGCTGTGGAACTCACTAGCCATTTCCGAGGCTCCTTGGTTTTCAGTAAGATGGAGGTAATGGCTACCTACAGGTCTCTCTGGAACCAGCCAGCATGGAACTTACAGCATTTGTCAAGCACATGGGTTTTTTTAGGTTTAAATCCATGGCTGACTTTCATCAGCCCTAAGCTGTTTTCAGAAGATAATGTCACTAATCCTGGCTGGAATCCAGGGTATGTCCATCCGCCTGAATGACATGGCGGTGCACGCACCCTCCACCGCACTGCATGACGATCGCCTGGAGCAGATCTTTCAGCGTTTTGAACAGTATGGGGTCATATTGAACTCTGAGAAATACATGTTCGGGGTTGGGGAGGTTGAGTTCCTGGGCTTCAGGCTCTCGATGGAGGGCCTCGCCTGATTATATCCCACACAGAGGCCATTCTGTCCCTGCCAGACCCGCCGTCGCCGTCCCAGCTGTCTTCCTTCTTAGTGATGGCCACCTACTACCTTAGATTTGTGCCAAAAACTTTGACTCATCGGTCCCAATGCGCGGGCTGCATAGGAAGGATGTTACATGGGACTGGACCCCAGCCTGCCGCGAAGCTGTGTGTATCATCAAACGGCAGCTCACGTCCCCACCCACATTAACCCATTTCAGCTTGAACTCGCCTACCATGGTCACCTGCAACACCTCCGGGTTGGTGCTGGGTGGGCACTGTGCTCTCCCTGACCCAAGAGGGGGTGGAACGTCTGGTGGCTTTCGCCTCATGGGCATTTACTCCAGCAGAGCAGAAGTATTTGATGGGGGAGAGGGAGGCATAGGCCCAGGAGAGGCACAGGCCCTTGAGACTGCTGAGGTGGGCTAACAGGCTGAACCACTACAACTTCAGCCTGGAATTCATGCCTGGGCTAGCCAACACAGTGGCCAACCTCCTGTCTAGAGCGGTGTCAGTGACGAAGGAGATGGGTGGTGTAACCTCTGACACTGAAAGCAACGAAGACTAGGTCCAGAGTTTCTCATGATGCATTCCATCAAGCACATCAGGAAGGTAGTGTATCACCCAGAGAGTAATGCGGGGGTGGAAAGACTAAATAATACTCAAAAAAATTGACTCAGAGCCTGTCTGAAGAAAGGGATAACCTTCAGCAACACACATTTAACCAAACACTGCTAACCATCTGGGCATCCAAGCATTCCACCACAGGAGTGTCACCTACATTTCTCATGATTGGGCATGAACTAAAGCAACCACTGGACTCCTGCACCTGGGAGCCCAGGGCTCCAGAAAGCTAGAGGTGAGATTAAGGTTTTGCAGGCTCAGTTGAAAGTGAGGTTTGATGCCACTCACAGAGTACAGACCCCCTCACTTTCTCCAGAGGTGTGGGTCAGGATCAAACAGCTTCACAACCAAAATAAGCTGCAGTCATACTGGTCAGAGCCCCTGCAGGTGACTAAGCAGTCGGGGCCGGCCACTTACAGACTGGAGAATGGGACTTGTTGGCACTCAATCCATCAGCAGAGTTGCAGCCCCCACACACTTGCATCACCTCTGTCCCCAGCAGTGGCTCTAGGTTGGCAGCCCAAGCCAAGAGCTATCTGGGTGGGAGGTAATTCACCAGCACCGCCTGACTCCGCTTCATGGTCAGAACGCCTTCAGAGAATGAGGGTTCCGCCCATCTGGCATGGGTACTATGTGACAGGGTGATAGTGATACTGGGGATTGTGGGTTAAATGTTGTTTCTGTTTCCAGGGGGGTGGGGGGGAAATGTTATATCTGAAAACTTTTTATTTGTGTCTTGTTGGACTCTGTTATGTTATGCTCTGTGAGGGTTGGGTTATTGCGCCTTTAAGGCTTATGGCAGGGTTTTACGGCAAGGGTGTTGTATGTGAGTTTTGTGGCAGTTGAGTAAAGGCAACATCAATGGAGCTACATAGTGTGGTTATTGAGTCCTTCACAAATATAATAGTAACCTTCCTCATTATGCATTTATCTGCACAAACCCGTTTGTGCTTTGAATCAGCCACACATCTCTTCACAGTAAAATGATCACGCTTACGTTTTCCCCAATATCGAATGTTTTCATACCTTGTCCAAGGTATTGCACTATTTGACACTTTTCCACAGCAGAGAGATCTTTGTTCTTTCCCATATTGCTTGAAACCTGTGGTCTGCTTAATAATGTAGAACATCCTTCTTAACCTCTTCATCCCAAGGGTACCGGGACTTTTTCGCGCATGTTTACATACATCGGTTAATTACATATTGTAAACATGCGTGAAACCTGTCAAATTATAAACTGCTAGAACGGCAAGGATCTCATCTGTAAATATATCCAAATTGTTTTTGCCAAAAGCAAATAATATAGATGCATGGATTGCATAAAGTCGCAACAACAAAATTGACTACCGCATTTTCGGCACTGCTGATCCGACACAAATGTGATCAATAAACATACATTTCTCAACACAGCCACGAAAGCAATACCAAAATTGAAAGCCACTACTCACCCCTTCACAAAAATGCCAAACTTTTTGTTCTAGCCCTAACAGCCGCGAAACAGTCCATCAATATATCAGCAAAAACTATTTCACATTTTGAAATCAATACAACAAATTAATACAACAACTATTCCCTATATTGAATGATTTTTTATTGTAAAACGTGGTGTCTGGTCAACTAATTCCACTTGGCAAGATATTTCAATGCCTTATTGATATTCTGGATTAGTTTAAGTTTCCATATACTGTGCATAATACCTAATCACACTGATTTGAACTTGACTGCCTGTAGGCGCTCAAACACAACAGAAGGTCTCTCTCCCCACCTACTGAAAAAATTAAGTAGTTTTTCTTTAATTGGAATCACCTGGCAAACAAATTATCACAGGTGTCTATGATAGAAAATATTGTATTGCAAAATAAACAAAATATTTCATGTTTATGACACTTCCAATTTCCATAACAATTTGGAACACGGTGTAGTGTTATAGACCTTCACCCTGTTCCATTGATCTTTAGTTTTGGATTATTCTGCTTTGTGAATGCTACCGACTTGCTTTCGATTTTGCTTTCCCGTTTTTTGGAACTATAACACAACTCCACTTCACTCTGCGTCTGGGTCCTCTTCCCTTACTGGGATATACCTGGGAAAGTTACAGATATCTGCATTTACATGTATGTAGAATTTAAATATGTAATTAACAAATATGGTCATATATTTTAAAACACATGTTTTGGTTTTTGAAACAAATGGCCATACAGTTGTACTCAAATGTTTATATAGCCCTGTGGAATTGGTAATGTATTATATTTAAAGAAAACATGAGTGAGCATGTAAAACACTTTTTGTTTATTTCTCATGGGACTCATATTCCACTGTAGGTCATAACAGAATGGCACTATCATAAAACAAAACATGGCATTAAAGAAAATAATGAAATGACCCAGTTCAAAAGTCTGCATACCCTTAGTTCTCAATACGTTGTTTTGCCCCCTTTAGCATTTGTGATAGTTGTCTATGAGGCCCTGAATTCTAGCAGGTGGTACTGTAGCACTGATTAATTTAAACATACAATTGGTTTGGTGGGCTCATTAGGACTTGAACTTAATAGACAGGTGCATCCAATCATGAGAAAAGGTATTTAAGGTGGCAAATTGCAAATTGTTGTCCTCTTTGACTCTCCTCTGAAGAGTGGCAACATGTGGGCCTCAAAACAACTTTCAAATGACCTGAAAACAAAGATTGTTCAACATTATGGTTTAGGGGAAAGCTAGAAAAAGCTATCGCAAAGATTTAAGCTTTGAGGAACATAGTGAGAAAATGGAAGACCACAGGCACAGTTCTTGTTAAGGCCAGAAGTGGCAGGCTAAGTAAAATATTGGAGAAACAAACGCGAAGGATGGTGAGAACGGTCAAAAACAGCCCACAGACCACCTAAAAAGACCTACAACATCATCTTGCTACAGATGGTGTCACTGTGCATTATTCAACTATAAGAAGAAGCTGTACGGGAGAGTGATGCGGAAGAACCCTTTTCTGCACACATGCCACAAACAGTGTCGCTTGAGGTATATAAACGCACATTTGGACAAGCCAGCTTAATTTTGTAAGAAGCTGCTTTTGACTGACAGTTATTTGGTCATAACAAGGGGCATTATGAAGGCAAAATAGCACACATTCCAATACAAACACTTGCTACCTACAGTAAAATTTGGTGGAGGGTTCATCATGCTGTGGGGCTGTGTGGCCAGTGCCAGTACTGGGAATCTTGTTAATGTTGAGGGTCGCATGGATCCCACTCAATATCAGCAGATACTTGAGAATAATGTAGAGGAATCAGTCACAAAGTTTAAAATACACCGGTGCTCGATATTTCAACAAGACAACAACCCAAACCACTGCTCAAAATCTACTGTGGCATTTATGCAGAGGAACAAGTACAAGGTTCTGGAATGGCCATGCCCAGTCGCCAGAACTGAATTTCATTGATAATCTGTGGGGTGATTTGAAGCGAGCTCTCCATCAAACCTTAGTGAACTGGAGATGTTTTGCAAGGAGGAATAGTCTAAAATACCTTCATCCAGAATCCAGACACTCGTTACAGGCTATAGGAAGGGTCTAAAGGCTATTATTTATACTGAAGGAAGCTCAACTAACTATTGCTGTTATATTTCTGTTGGGGTGCCCACATTTGTGCACCTGTCTAATTTCATTTTGATGCATATTTCACATTTTTTGTTCATCCAATAAACCTAATTTCACTACTGAAATATTACTGTGTCCTTCAGTTATTTGGTAGATCAAAATAAAATTGTTGATCCAAACACCAAATTATTCATAAATGAAAGTCAAGGAAATTGTCAGGGGTGCCTATCTTGTTCTGGCAAAATGCCTCCAGGCCTGGTCAATGCCATGCAAAGTCTGGTCATCTTGCGTGAACCGCATGTTTGACATCTTCCCAGAGTGGCTGGATGATATTAAGTTTAGGAGACTGTGATGGCCCCTCCAGAATATTCACCTTCTTCTGCTGTAACCACTGGAGGTTCAACTTGGCCTTGTGCTTAGGATCATTGTTGTGCTGGAAGTAAAAGAGCGTTCCATGTGCAGCTTTCATGCAGAAGAATGCAAATTGCCTGCCAGTATTGTCCAATAACATGCTGCATTCATCTTGCCATCAATTTTCACAAGGTTCCCCATGCCTTTACAGCTCACACACCCCCAAAACATCCAGGAGCCGCCACCATGTTTCACAGGGGGGGATGGTCTTTTTTTCACTATGGACCTTGTTTACCCCTTTCCAAACATAGCCTATGGTTGTGAACATAAAGCTCTATTTTGATCTATTCACTCTAAGTTACAGTGTGCCAGAAGCTGTGAGGCATGTCAAGGTGTTGTCGGGCATATTGTAACCAGGCTTTTTTTGTGGCACTGGTGCAGTTAAGGCTTCTTTCTGGCAACACGACCATGCAGATAATTTTTGTTCAAGTATCATCATATTGTGCTCCTTGAAACAACCACACCATCCTTTTCCAGAGGAGCTTGAATTTCTCCAGAGGTTACCTGTGGGTTTTAACTTTGTATCCCGAACAATTCTTGTGGCAGTTTTGGCTGAATTCTTTCTTGGTCTACCTGACCTTGGCTTAGTATCAAGAGATCCCCAGATCTTCAACTTCTTAAATAAGTGATTGATCAGTACTGACTGGGATTTGCAAGGCTTTGGATATCTTTTTATTTACTTTTCCAACTTTATGCAGTTCCAGTACCTTATTATGCACGACTTTTAACAACTCCTCGTGGCTCAGTATCTAGCCTCTTCAGTGCATCCACGTGAATGCTAACAAACTCATTGACTATTTATACAGGGTCAAATGGCTCAGTGGTTACGGAGTTGGACTAGTATTTCCTGGCTGTGCAAAATGTCATTGTGTCCTTGGGCAAGGCTCTTCACCCTAACGTTCTCCAGGGAGAAGGTCCCTGTACTTACTGTAATTCACTCTGGATAAGAACATCTGCTAAATGACAAAATTTTTAAATTGCAATTTAAAATGCCACAGGTGTGGGAAAATAACCTATAATTGCCATTTTAACCTGTGTGAGTTACCTTGTTAATGGCTTCATGTTATCACTATCCTTACACAACAGTCAGATTTTTTGCAAGAACTTTGCCAAAATCAATGCCAAAATTTCACAATTTCTGTCAGGGTATGCAAAGTTTTGAGCACAACTGTATATGGCCGTGTATTATTTCTGTACAAGCTAATGCCAGTTCTTCAACAAAACTTGCTCAGCCTTAATACTAGTGCTGCTTGAATGTCAACCAAACTGATTTGACCATAATCACAACATATATTTTTTGTACTCAAATATATTTGGGCATTGTAATTTTTTCGACAAGATCAACAAAGGATGTTATAGATATAAACAGGTATAAACGATTTATAAAAGGGATTTAGAGGAAATACAACATCACAGTCTAATGTTATTCTGTTCCCACTAACATGTGTTACAGTCTGTTCAGCAAAACATATCATCTGCAAACACTCTCATCTACAGTGAAGTGTTTAGAGCTGCTTGTACTTTTTTCCCCATGAAGCATGTGAAGTGCTCACGACTCATCTTCTGTTTCCCTCCATCCCTCCATCCCTCCCTCTGTTCTAAGAGCAGAGGATGAGTGGACAATACCGGGGCAATTGCACTGGGCTTTTGGGAGCAGCGTTTCTGAAAACTCCCCAGCTGGTGCTGAAAGGCACAATTTGCAGAGATGATGAAAAGTGCCTGGAAAGAGGCCCTTCATTTAAGCTGGAGGTGGTGGACAGGGGGGTTCAGGGAGGGCTCCAGGTTTAACTTTGAGGCTCATCTAACAGTGGCCGTCAGAGCATTACATGACCCTTGTGATGAGTGGCAGACAGACATGCAGACAGGAAGACATAAATGGAGGCTGTGGTGACTACCATCAGGGGACTGAGGCAGAGTGGGATTGGAAGATTAAACAGTATGATGATCTCTTGTGGAAAGCATACATGAACAAAAATAGCACGATTGATTGGTCCAGAGACTGATTGATGTGACTGCTAATTAGTAGTTTTGATGCCAGAGTTTCTTCATCACTGGTAATTTAGAAGCATCTGCCTCGGGCCATCAGGCCAATTGACATAGTACATGGCTGGTTCCATACCCCAAAAGGAAGACAATAGATGGAAACAGAAACAAATCATTTTTAATTTTACAAAATGTATCTTTTACTGTTATTTACATTTTATCTCATTACATTTAAGCATTTCTTTCCAAACAATTTTGTCACTTTTCAAATCCAAACATTAAATACAATACACAGAACTCAATTCTGTTGAGACATTCATAAATATTTACCCCCTTGCATGTCTCTAAATTTTGTAATGTGACAACTTGGAGTAAAATAGGATTGTGTTGATATTTACCATTTGTTTAACACAGCATGCAGAACACTTGAAGATGCAAAATATAAAGATTTTGGACAAAGCTTTTAAGGGCTCAGCTTACTTTAGTCGCGTAGGCGAAGTTTAAGCATATGCTGTCTAGTCACATGAGTTCTGCTTTCATACTTCTAATCTTTCCTGACTGCAGAAAAATTGTTGGGATGTTTGCCAAAACATTTGGGGCAATCACATTTGTAATGAGCATTCACACGTTCTTCAAAGATCTTTCAAAGAATGTTGTTCCATCCCATCCCTTATTCCAGTAGAATTCCAGAGACTTGTAGACTTCATGCCAAGTTCAATTGAATCTTTTCTGGCCGATTGTGGTAGCCCAACACTACTGCGACACATTATGTTGGTTTATTCTTTAATTTGTCACTTGTCTGTAGCTCATACCAAGCAATAAGTAAATCATGTTTGCAGACTAGTCATGATTTATAAAAGTGAAATCTACACATATGATAAAATACTGTGTCATATGCTACATTAGGTTGATATACAGTACAGTACTGTATCAGAAGCAAGGCTTTAGTTTATTGATATGTATCTCATATGGTTCCTGATCCTGTTCCTGTTTTTCCACCTCTTTCGCCTCTCGAGTGTACCCTTCCTCGCCCAGCTTGAATTGTGTCTGCCACAAAACAGGGTACTAACTACCCACTACCCATTTTTTGTACTGACCGACCAATTCTGATTGTCCAATTTTCTATTTTGCACTCTTGCATTTGATCAGAATCAGAAAGATATTTTTTGCCAAGTAAGTTTTACCAAATAACATTTTTTTCTGGTCTATCAGTGTATGTCGTTTCTGTACATAAATCATTAGTACGTGCAGTTGAAAAATATGAATTATTGGAGCGAATTTGGAGTGTCAAATGTTCAGGTTTGAAAGGAGTGGTTGAAAAAGGTCTGGAGTGGTGGAGCGGAGTACAACAACCGCTCAGTGACTGAGGAGCGGGATTTCCAAAAGCTCAACTCTGCTCACAAAGGCCGACTCTGATCTCGGCTGCTACTTTGGTTATGAATGGAAATAATGACATCATAAATTACCTGTGTTGAAAACAGTGGTTTGAATGTGGCCTATATGAATTAAAACATTCAACAATAAAATGTTTATGACATGTTTTTTGTATAGTCAAATAATTATTAATTCTGACCTGTGATTAGGGTCCTAAATGTTAAATTCTGTCCCAGGCCCTGGGATTCCTGTCGGCGTCCCTGGTGTTGGTAGCGTAAGGAGGAGTCGGTTAGGAAACAACTTCTACTCTGCAGTATTTAAGCAGCCTCTCAGTGATATGTCGGTCAGGGCAATAGTCATAACTAAAACATTGGGTATGTTTAAAGCAAAAGCTATGCAACCGTACAGTGGGATTGAGGGTGAAGGATTTTGTCAGCTGATGAAAGTACCCGAGCTGCAGTATAATATTCCCTCCCTCCGACACTTCAGCACCACTGTATTTCAAAAACTGTAAGACGACGAGACATGAGGAGAAATTGACAAAGAATTGTCCGACACAGCTAATGTATCTCTCACTACATATGGATGGACCTTGTAAGAGTTACACTGAAGTTGGCATTTTCAATTGATTTTCTGTTATATTTCAATCTTTGTGTGATAAAAAGGCTCCAACCTGTAGGCAGACTCTCCTCCATTAGATATTAATTTGATGAGGGTGGCGTCATCTGCAAACTTTAGGAGCTTGACCGAGTTGTGAGTGGTGATAGGACACAGCCATGAGGGGAACCAGTGCTAATAATCGGGGGTCAGAGAAGTGTTTTACCAGCCTCACATGCTGCCTCTTGTTGGACAGGAATTTTGTGATCCACCTATAAGTTGATTAAGGCACTGCCAGTTGTGATAGCTTATCTTGGAGCAGGGCTGGATTGATGGTGTCCAATGCAGAGCTGAAGTCCACAAACAGTATTCTGGCATAGGTTCCAGGGGAGTCTAGGTGCGGGAGGATGAAGTGAAGAGCCATGTTGACTGTGTTGTCCACAGACCTGTTGGATTTGTGGGCAAACTGTAGTTGGTCAAGGTGCGTGTCAGTAATGGTTTTGAAGTTGAACAACACAATGCCCTCAAATGACTTCATAATAACAGAGGTCAGGGTGAATGGTCTGTAGTCATTAAGTCTGTTGATCTTTGTCTTTTTAGGGAACAGGGATGATGACGGAGGATTTGAAGCATGCTGGAACATGGCATGTCTCCAGGGAAATGTAAAAAATGTCAGTGAACATTGTAGACAGGTTGTCTAAACGGTGCTTCAGTGTGAATGGAGAGACAGAGTTCGGTTCCGCTGCCTTACATGGGTTCTGTTTCTTGAATAGTTTGTTGAAATCACTCTCCAACACCAGAGCGGGTCATTGTAGTGGCAGGGGTGGGTTGGATTGGGATGGGATGGATGATTGTGTTGTTTTCTCAACAATGGGGGACTGGAGGACTGAGCCAGTGGGCTGCTGTAGCTGGCTGGACACAAAGGCAGGAGGGATGTTGTCTGGACTGTCCCTATGTCTTTTATATCTGCAGTAGAACTTATTCAGGTCATTGACAAGTCGCAAGTCATTGATGGGGAGTGAGGGGTTTTTAGGCTTGTAGTTAGTGATCATTTGTAGGCCGATTCAAACAGTAGCAGGGTCATTGGCTGAGAACTGTTGTGTAATGTCTCTGCATACATGCCCTTGGCTTTCCTTACTCTCTTCCCAAAGCTGTATTTCGCCATTCTGTAACCATCTCTATCCCCACTCCTGAACGCTTCCTATTTGCCAAACACAGATGTCTAAGCTTAGCCGTGAACCGGGGTTTGGCATTGTTGTAACTCACCCTGGTTCATGTCGGTACACAGCTGTCCTCACAGAAACTGATGTAAGACTTAACAACTGTATATTCATGCACAATGTAAGTGGCAGACCTGAAAATGTCCCAGTCAGTGCAGTCCAGACATAAAATCAGAGCAGAGCCTCTGTTGCTTTGCTGCTCCACATCTTTAAAGAGCCGCACACCAGAGTTTGCTAGTTTTAGTTTTTGCCTGTATGTGGGTATCAAGTGGACCATGACATGATCTGAGAGACCCAGATCAGCGCAGGGCATGGCGTGGTATACATTGTTGACTGTAGAGTAGCAGTGATCCAACGTGTTTTCCTCTCTGGTCAGGATTTTAAAATATTGTTTATATTTGGGCAGTTTGTGGCTTAGATTACCTTTGTTTAAATCACCCAGAACAATAACTAAGGAGTCTGGTTATGACCGCTCCACTTCAAGTATCTGATCGGCTAGCTGCTATTGTGCTTCGTGGACTAGCAGTTAATAAAAACTGATTCAAGGTTAGGAGAACAGTACTGTGGGATAATTGATATGTAATTTCCCCAGCCATTGTTGATGTAGACACATTCCTCCTCCTTTTATTTTGCCCAAGATCTTTGTCTCAATCTACACAAAATAGTGTAAAACCAGGCAGCTGAATCGCAGAGTCCGGAATAGCTCCACATAGCCATGTTTCTATGAAAGTCAGAGCATTAGACCAGGAGAGGTCTCTGTTTTCCCCAGTAGCAAGTGGAGTACTTTCAGTTTATTGCTGAGTGATTGCACATTTGCAAGGAATATTCCAGGTAGCGGAGTGCGTAGTCTGTGGTGCCTTGAGCGTACCAGCACCCCAACTCGTTTACCTCTTCGGCGGCATTTCACTATGTGGTAAAGTGCAGTAGTACCCTTGAACAGAATGTCCAGTAATTCCACTGATGTTGCTAAATAAACTTGGGAATAAAAAGATTTCCTGATGTTCATAATCTCTTAAAAAAAAATCTGAGAATTGTCACAAAGAACTGATTTAATATTCAACATGATGATTGAATAGTTGAACACAATGGCATCACATGACCTTCAGTTTGGCCCACAGTTTGGCCCATGGTGCTAACAAAACTGGATGACATTTGTATTTACAGTTTTGTAAAATGATGTGCTATCCAAAATACAAAGATGAGTGTTTTCGCATTATTTATTAATTTGTCTATTAAGAAATTACATTTCAAATTCAGGAACAAAAAGACAGCCATTAAATTTTTTTGGCAAATAATTAAATCAAATTTAGGAATGGTTCTGATGCTCAGTAGCTTTGGCCATTTATAAATGTAACACAATCTTTGGAGATTGAGTTAGTCAAAGTTTTTTTAGTTGTCAGAGAATTTGAGCTGGCTAGATCTATAAACATGTTGTATTTATTTTTGTTGAATTTGAAACAGGGCATATATAAAGTTGCAAAAGAACGAAGACCCTCTGAAGTTGACTGAGCTATTTGAAGGATACAACACATTAGAGCAAAACTAACATTTCACAACACACAGAGAAATAATTTTCACGAAATGTGCGCCAGTCATATCTTAATCACTTCCTGTACATGGCTGAGATTAATAATAACTAGAACTGCCAGCAGTTTTGACGGGGTCCAAGCCGTCCCTGGCGAGTCCCCCCTGGTGCAAGTCGCCCAGATGACCCGCGGTGCCCACAAAAGCAGAACCTATGAAATCGGGACCAAAGGTGCGATGGCTGTGACGCAAAAGCTGGAAAATATTATAACACCCGAGCTGCAAGGTCTTTAGTAAATTGAGCGTGCTCTGACATTTCAAAGGCAGTCTAAAATGTTGAAAGAAGTGCTTTAAAAACCGTCAAAAATGTCAGAGAAGACAAAAACAGTTGTCCTTAGCAAGAAAACAGAGGGGATTTTAAACTAAGAAAGTAGATGATGAAATTCCATCACATAATATCTTGATCTGTAAACTGTCGTTCGGAAAACAGGTTTTTAGATAGCGTAGGTAATCAGAGTGCCATACAGCCGTGGCTGATGATTCATGTAGCGTATTTGAATGAGCTGACCTTTTTTTTAATTCGTCCTAATTGCACAGGGACAGGGCTTAAAGTTGACATCGATTAGCAAAATCATGGGTTCTGTAGCAATTTACTGTAGTAATTTTTGTATATCTGCTCATCTTGTCTGTACACTTTGCCTTACACATTAAACAAACAGAACCAAATAATGAGTTACCTGCATTTGTCCAAAGAAAACAATTTTATAAAACATTTAGCAACATGTTTTCTGTAACTTTGTCCCATTTCCCTTTCACTGTTCAAGTCAGGTCACTAATTTAGGCTGCTACTGACAATTTACATTATAGACAGTTGTTCTTGGACATGTTTTCTATTGTTTTGTAATATAATGTTGTACTAGATTAGCAACAAACCAATTCTTACATTGCACACTCCAAACATGAAATAAAGTTTGCCAGATACACAGGCACTTGATCCAGTGTACTGTAGTAACCCCAACGAGGGGCATTTTATCAGAATATAGCATAGATCATCTGCTTAGAAATATAGGAAATATTAGTTAGCATAGAACACCACAATAAAATTTGCTAAATAAAAGTATATTACATTAATTATAAATTTATCTTGTCTTTGTTTGAAACAAATTGTAGCTTACACGATTATAATACACATAATTTATATGTTCTTTAATGTCTGACACATTAAAAAAATCTCAAATTTTTTAAGCGGAACCCAAAGCATAATGTTGGCGAGGCAAATGTCAGAAAATATCGAGGTTGAGCTACAAGGTCTGTGGTACATCACCGTTGTAAATATCCCATTAACATTGATTGAGTAAAAGGGAAAAAACGGGTCTACGTTGTTGACAGCGCCTTTTAATGACAAATTTAGTACAGAGCTTCAGAGCGTTGATAGCATTTACTATGGAAAATATATTGTAGTCACAATTATCCCAGTTAAATGTATTAAATTCTTGGCCAAAACACAAAAAAGCGTTGATTAAAGCGCCCCCTAATGGCAGATCTTTGCCAAATTTGGTACAGAGTATCACAGTGGGAGTTTTTGATAATAGCATTTAATTTGGCAGCGATATACTAAAGTTCATTTTTTGTGGCTAGTCAATTGCGCATAGTTTAACGTAGCAAAATTCTTTTGATAACTTTTGTTAAGGTCCGTCTGGAGATGCTAGCTATCATGTTTCGTGTAGATCGGTTGCACGGTCTAGGAGGAGTTCAAAAATGTTGGTTTGTACATTGCTCGATATTTTGAAGAATCTTGTTATCAGATATGGGCGTGTCCTTTATCATCAGATTCAGCTTAGTTCAAGGTATACTTGGATATAAGTCTTTCTATTGTATAATGTGTAATGTGGGAGTTATGGGGACAAAACACATTTGACATCTTTATAGCCCCACTAAGTGGTCCACATGTATAATTTTTGGTATGTGAGGTCCAGTAACCATTGTGCATCTACACTGTAATGTTGAAGTTACTCACATTAGTACAATTGGTGGATCCAAAACTGGGTCCCATAGCCTTTTGACGAATCAGTACCCCACTGTAGAGGTGGCCTCAAGAGTGTCCCTAGATGGTAGCCTCAAAATTAGGTGAAAATCGGATGAGCCGTTGATGAGATATAAACTTCTTGTAGTTGTAGCGCCCCCTAGTAGCCAATTTTCATAAAATGTGTTGAGAAGCCTCAGATGGTAATGTCAAACAAGAATCTAAAGTTTTGTAAGGATAGGCAACATTTATGTTTAAGTAGCTAGCTACACAAATTTCTTTGTGCGTAAAAAATATTTTGATAACTTTTTGTCAAGTCAGTCTGGTGAGCATACATACCAAATTTCGTACAGATCGGACACACGGTCTAGGAGGAGTTAAAAAAGTAGGTTTATGATAAATTGCAATTTTTAACGCATAAAAGTACTGGAGGAAATGGGCGTGGCCTATGTCAGAAGATTCCGCTGAACTCAGAGAACGTGTGGATATGTGTATCTTCTATGTGCGATGTACGGTATGGGAGTTATGGGTAAACACGTTTTTTTCTGCTGTAGCGCCACCTAGTGGTGGAAGTGGCTGAATTTTTATGTCTGAGGTCCTTGCGGTAATCTGGACCAGTCCTGAAAATTGCACCCAATGACCATGTACGGTTTAGGCTGTAGTATCGGTTTTAGAGGAAGAATAATAATCCCTAGGAAAACAATAGGGTTCCACAGCTATGCTGGAGCTGTAAACCGTGTTGCTTTGCAAACGACGGTTCCCAGCCCCTTCGAGCTTGGACCCCTAAACAACCAAGACTGGCCCTTAGCAATATTAGGGTCTTGTTTTGTCTGTAGACGAAGCTGAGAATTTCCCCATGGTGATTCATTACCACCACTCGCCATTGTGTGTCTAGATCTCCTTATGTTCTGCTCACAATTTGGAAAAGTGCCAACAATGATTAGTATCGATTGTGATGAGGGTAAAGGCTCATATAGAGTTGTATGCAAAGGTTTAGGCACCCCTGACAATTCCCATGATTTTCATTTATAAATAATTGTGTATTTGGATCAGCAATGTCATTTTAATCTACCGTCAAGGACACAGTATGATTTCGGTAGTGAAATGAGGTTCATTGGATTAACAGAAAATGTACAATATGCATCAAAATGAAATTATACAGGTGCATACATTTGGAAACCTTTGTCATTTTGTTGATTTGAATACCTGTAACTACCTAGCACTTATTAATTGGAACACACAATTGGTTTGGTGAGCTCATTAAGCCTTGAAGTTCATAGACAGGTGCATCCAATCATGAGAAAAGCTATTTAAGGTGGCCAAGTGCAAGTTGTGGTTCTTTTTTACTCTGTTGAGAAGCCTTTTCTGAACACATGCCACAGAGTCGATTGAGGTATGCAAATGCATTTCATTTTGAAAGAAGGTGAGTCGACTGATAAAACAAATATGGAGTTATTTGGTCATAACAAGGGGCATTGCATGGTGGCAAAAGAACACAGCATTCCAAAGAAAACACTTACTATCCACAGTCAAATTTGGTGTAGGTCTGTATCATGCTGTGGGGCTGTATGGCCAGTGCCAGTACTGGGCATATTGTTAAAGTTGAGGGTCACATGGATTCCACTCAATACAGCAGATACTGTACTTGAGAATATTGTAGAGGAATCAGTCACAAAGTTGAAGTTACACCAAGGCTGGATATTTCAACAAGACAAAAACTCAAAACACTGCACAAAATATACTCTGGCATTTATGCAGAGGAACAAGTACTGTACAATGTTCTGGAATCGCCATCCCAGTCCCCAGACCTGAATTTCATTGAAAATCTGTGGGGTGATTTGAAGCGGGATGTCTATGCTTGGCAACCATCAAACTGAACTGGAGATGTTTTACAAGGAGAAATGGTCCAAAATACCTTCATTCAGAATCCAGACACTCGTTACAGGCTATAGTAAGTGTCTAGAGGCTGTTATTTCTGCTAAAGGAGGCTCAACAAAAAATTTATGTGATATTTCTGTTGGGGTGCCCAAATTTATGCACATGTCTAATTTCAATTTGATGTATATTGCACATTTTCTGTTCAGCCAATAAACCTCATTTCACTACCGAAATCATACTGTGTCCTTCAGTTATTTCATAGACCAAAATGAAATTGCTGATCCAATCACCCAATTATTTATAAATGAAAATCATGGAAATTACATTTGGATACAACTGTATATATTCATATGAATATTATTTTTTGAAGAAGTATTAAAAATACAATTGCTTGCCATTTATTTATCATTTAATGTTCTTTGTATTCGGGTGCATGTGCGCAAATAGCACCTGTGTACTGTTACAGACCTACCACTAATGTACGTATACAAATCAGAGTTAAAAAGTGAGTACAGTATACGCAATTCCTTATGTAGAAAATGTGTATATAGTGTAAACCTGTGTATACACCGCACTAAAAGTGAGTATGCACAATTCCAAGAGTAGAAAAAGTGAATATACCAGTGTATGACCCTGATGAGACCACTGGTAGCCATGCTATGAGGTCCAAATTCGAAACTTGACCATGACACGGGTTTATGCCCATAACCTTAACATCACCCATCCTTAACATGTACTGTAGGATCTTTAGTAACCACAAAGAAACAGGAGACGAGTTTAAATTACTTCTTAAAGATGGCATCTTGCGCAGGGCAAAATCCCTTTTATTGCCCTGTGGCATTGTGATTGTGTAGTATCTGGTCTAGCATTTAGGGACAGACCAGCAAACACCAGTGGGATGTAGGTTGAAATGCTGCTGTCCCTTTCCCTGATTGTTTGTGGTCAATTCCATTTAAAATCCAGTTAATTAAATGAGATTCTAATTATCCTCCATAATTTGCAGCCAACAGCATTTAGATTTGAAATGTGGTTTGCTTTTAAATGGAAATAAATGTAATGAATACAACCCATATTCAAATGTCTTTGCTCTCCTTGAGTAGAATGTGGATCCTCAGTATAACCTAACAAAGACCAAGAGGCAGTTTACCTTTAATCACGTACCCTCTTCTGACAGCCATGAGCTTTTCAAGGACGATTTTGTGTGAAAGACTGCTTTGATCAAACCAAAGTGGATTTGGACATTTTCTTTAGTTTATCCCTGACTTTTGACGTTTAGTGCAAGCCATTACACTTTGGCTTTAGGAGGGCATAGTGTCAAGGATTTGTGGAAATGGAAATAAAACTAGGTTTGATCGGTAGTAGATGGGAAAATGTATACTTTATTATGCAGTTTTATTCCTAAATGTGGCAATATACAGTTAAATATTTCAACCTTACTATAACTCATTGAGAGCTCATTGAAAGTAAATATAATGAGAAAAGTTACAGATTTTAATCATGGTACTAAAAAAGTACATTCCATAATGTACTATCATTTTCTGTGACTATGCACATGGTCAAAGGTTTTGGTACAGAGCCCTTGTATTTTTATTAAAATAATGTACAATTTGTACTGAACTTTTTTGTAAATTATAGGATATTTTGTCATCCACACATGCATGTCTTTGATTTGAGGAGAGGTGCAATTAATGTATATTTATTTGTTTCTGTTAGTACTTCAGAAAATAATAACTTGAGACTGTAAACGATAGCCAGGAGGCACAAATAGAGATGACGAGGGACAGGCTTGATCAAATCACATGAAGCAGGTTCTCAGGTTATATAGGAAAATCCACTGGCAGGGCTCTCAGACTAGCAAGGGCAGGACTTGGAGTCGGATAGTCGGACAGGCAAAAGGTTGGTACACGGAATCAGGAAGTCACACAGGCAGGGGTCAGGCTGGAAACAGGCTCTCGTACAGGATGGTTCGTTCACTGAGAATAACACCAAAAATAGAGCACAGGTACCAAAGGATAATCCAAAAATCAGTAACGTAATACCAAATAACAAAAACAGGTCAGACCAGGGAATAGCAATATGTAAATGCTTGGAATGGATTTTACTCAATACCTCGCAAAGAGGTAATGACAAGATGGTGCTTATATACAGACCAGAGAGGAGCAGGTGTTGTAAATCAGGGTAATGTGATCTGATGAATGTGGATGCGTTCAAGACTGCTGGGAACAAGTAATAACCCCAGTGAAAGGAAGCCATAGGAGGGTTTGGAAAACAGAACTTCACAATATTAAATAAGTATATTCTAGTGATATTCGATAATGTCTTCAATCTCATAACTGTGAGTATCACACTGAACATGGAATAGATAAGGAAAACCAGGGAGGTTAAAAAGAAGGAAATACCCAAGCATGGTCAACGTGAAGGCTACAAGACCATCTCTAAGAGTTTGATGTTCCTGTGAGCTCTGTTGAAACTATTAAGATGTTTAAGGCTCATACGATTTTAGCTAACATCCCTGGATGTGGCCTCCAGGAATTTTTGAGCAAAACATACAGTCCAATGTCAGAAAGCATTTTCTCAGTCAAATGTCATGGTTCCTCCAACAGGATATTGACCCGAAACATATCTCAAAATTCAATAAATGAGAAAAAACTGATCGAAATCTGTGAAACAAGCTGAAACTCCCAGTTGAGAAAAGGCACCCATCAAGAGAACTGGAGAGGTTTGCCCAGTAGGCCAAATTCTAGTCGAGAAATGTAGGAATCCTTTTCAGAGTTAAAGACAGCGCTTGATTGCAGTTTTTGTTTCCAAAGGCTGTGCAACTAAACATTAGGTTACGGATCCTAATATTTTTGTCTGTGCCATTTTCATTTATTTTAATATTTAAAGTAATATTTTAAGTCATAATTAAGTGTTAGGTTTTTGTTCCATTGAATGTGAAATAATGAATGGTGGATACCAAATACTTTTATGAATTTCTACTTACATAGCTCAGTGAAAATGGTGAGGTTATTTTTAACGTGAAAGTGTACCAATACTTTCGGCCATGTGTGTATATAGTCTACTGATATCCATTGAGATGGGATTGGCATGCTTTTCATCCAGAGATCTCTTCAAAGCCACCTTTTCACAATGGCTCTCACTTTCCAACTCTTTGAACATAGAGGGTATTTTCTCCATCAACCAAAGAAATCACAGCAGCCGTGACAGGGGAACAATGCAAATATGGACTCTCATCTCAGGCTACAATTGCCGTATGATTGGGTCATTTTCCATGGAGGTCAGACAGACAATTAAAGCTTGGATAGTAAGAATGATAGGGGCGATTCAGAGAGAGAGAGAGAGAGAGAGAGAGAGAGAGAGAGGGAGTTACATTGATAGAGTGCATTGAGAGAGTGACAGCAGCTGGCTGTTGGTATTTGGTGTTAAAAATACTGACCAAGCCTCTGGGGAAAAAGTGCTGAACACTGCTGTTAATACTGTGTTATCAGGAAGTGATGTAGGTGTATCCATACATGACTGTGTAAATGTGTGGACATTTTTGTCTGGCTTTAGATTCAGCTTTGACTTTTGAATAGATATACTCATGAATGGTCTCCAATGAATCTCCATTTGAATATTGTTGAAACGATGTTGTGTTAAATTTTACTCCCAGATATGCACATGTTATTCCTGATAAGGCCACGCTAAGCAAGGTCTGTGTTGTCTGATCATAATCTATAGAGGCATCATACACAATTCAATATTCATTATTCTGAAGGTCAGTGCCTTTCTGAGAATAATATTTAATACATCCATGGGAAGCTATGAAATTGAGATATAGATGTAGAGATCTAAGGTTCCTTTGTAAGAGAAAATAAAGAACAAAGCAATGTAGACCAAGTCAGACACAGGAGACAGACGGAGAGCGTGCGGGAGAAAAAAAGATGTTGAGACAGATACAGTATGGAGAGGGACAGACAGGGAAAGAAGTTGAGAAAACAGGGGAAGAGAGAGATAAATGGAGAGTCCAACGGAGAAAGAGAAATAGAGGGGCAGACAGACAGAGACAAGGGCATAGAGACAGACGTAGAGAGACAGATATTGGGAGAGAGCTATCAGAAGAGATACATTGATTAATCCACACCGAGCTGCATGATACCATGTGACCCCAGTTCCAGTCACACCCTCTCTTTCTGCCACACATCATCCCCCTATTTCCTCACCTCCTTACCCTACTCCCACACAAGGCCCATTACCACGGTTTCCTGGAAAAGGAAAAATGTGATATTTATAGATCTTATTCTGCGCCTATGTTTTTTTGTGTGTGTGTGTTTAAAACGGAATTCAATGCTAAGCTATTGTCCTTGAATCCACCCACCTACAATCTATTCATATGGAGTTATAAAGAAAAGAAAGCATTTTTTAACTCAGAGGAAGCCAAATGACAATATGACAGGGAAGTATGAGACATAGGAGGGGGTCATCCCTTTGCTAGCTACAGATGGATCCTGCCTCTCTTATTCCCCATTACGTATGAAAGTGAATGACAGAGGTTTTCACATCGGTTTACAAGTTGAGGTCAACGTGTCTCTTGTGTCAGATGAATTTACACAATCACAACGGTGACGTGAAGGTACTTATCCATCTGTAGATCTGACCAAACATCCATTTGTTCCATGATCTATTCACAGTATCCACTATGCATTCATTGGAGTCGATAAGAACTGGCCTTGTGCTATTCCCACAGCCGGGACAATACCGTGACGTCAACAACATCAATCTCTACATTACATTTATGTCATTTAGCTGTAACGAGGGCATACATTTTAAAGTGTTGTCTCACAGGGAAATGCTTACTTACTTGCCCCTGTTTAAAAAAAGTAGACAATTAAGTAACTAGAATGAGATGAAGGAAAAAGAAAATGCAATATACTGTAGAAGGCATTAATTCAAGTAATATGTACACAGGGATACAAATAATAACATTAAGAAAGAGATAAAAAACATTAAAATATGTAAATAGCAGTGCAGGACTACAGGTTGTTTGGGTTTACAATAGATAATAGTAGCAACATATAGGTAATTAACATTGACAAAGTGTGCCTGCGTGCATGTGCAGCATTGGTATATGTATGTCTTCATGTTATTTATAAACAAGCATGTGTGTGGACTGTAAGTGTGTGGGTGGGTAGAGTCTTTTGTGTTAATACATACAGTATATTCAATACTGAAGGGATAGCCAAAATACACCAGATATATTTTATAACAACTGACAGCCTTGTTTTACAGTCATGGCTTGTTGGTAGAAGCTGTCCAATGTTGTAATGGTTACAATCTAAATGAACAGAGAGAGCAGAGACAAAGATACATGGCTTAGGTGGCAACTGTATGTTTGTAGGTGTTAAAGTTCTTGCAACGGTTTTCACACCACTCCTAGCCCCCCAACCATTCCATATATTAAATCTATATACATTTGCATATACAGGGAAAATCTTGTGCCTGGGCTGCAACAATGCAGTGTAAATAAAAGTAAAAATAAATGAACAAATATACAGAACAAATATAGGCACCGGAAACTAGCCTAATATGTACCTGGTCTTTACAGGTACTTGGATGAATAATACTACATGTATGTGATGGTCGAGGTGCAATTTGATTGGCTATGATGACTTGTAAAACAGTCAGTAGGGGGACATTCAAGTTGCAGTTCCAGGTGCCTGTCTTGGGGACAGTGTGGACCTGTTCAGCTCAGTGTATTACCCCTACAGACAACTTTAAATTGCCATACCAGGCAGTGATGCAGCCTGGCAGCATACTGTTGATGGTTCCACTGTAGAACACTTTAAGAGCCCTCTGGGACAAGCTGCATTTCTTCACCCTCCTGTGGTTATACAGTCACTGCCAAGCTTTCGTCACCACTGGGGTTGTATGGAGAGTCCAGTCGATTATGACTACAATAACTGTTTTAACATTCAAATGTGAGACATTTCTTAACTCATTATAAGAATAAAAACAAAGCTTTTGTTTGCAGAAGCTTTATTTAATTAGGCAGAATATTTATTTTGCTAATACAGCATTATCTGATGTCCAGATTTTGAGGGGAGCTAATTGTTCATGCAAAGACAGTCCTTTTTCAAACTAACCAATTAATTATTTACAGGCTTCAGATAAGAGAAACTTTGTTAATTTATTGTTATCATTAAATAAGTGTTCTGTTTAGGTCTGTTTAGTAAGAGCCTATGGGTTGCAAGGTGGCCTTGTTGTTAGTGCATCTGATTGGGGTCCATAAGGACCCTGGTTTGAATCCTCCCTGACTGCCAAAGTAAAGCCTCTGTCATTCTGTCTTTGAGCAAGACAGTTAAACCTAATTGCTCCTAGGTCATTTCT
>JACXGM010010624.1:0-26013 GCA_016801145.1 Umbra pygmaea | reverse complement strand
TCTCTCTCTCTCTCTCTCTCTCTCTCTCTCTCTCTCTCTCTCTCTCTCGAACTAATCACCCATAATAAGCTCTTATGATCTGTAGTGGATTTCTATAAGCAGTGGAAGAGGGATGATGGAAGATTGCCGGTGCAGCAAGAATAACAGATCATTAGCATAACAGAAGGGTGTGTGTGTGTGTGTAGGGGCGTCCCGTGTCCCGATCGCGTCCTGTCAGAGATGGATTAAACAGGAATCGTAATGAGGCTTTAAGATCACTGGGATCAGTTCAGGGACGCTGTCTGCTTCACTCCGTCCATCCATCCCGCAGGAAAATTACACTCAGACATCATTAATACAGACCAGTGCGTATCGCCCCCTAGGGCTAGCTGATGGGATTGTCAACTTTGGGGTTCGGGGGGTGACAGAGACACACTGGGTGAGAGAGATATACTGGTGGGTGTGAGATATACTGGGTGGGGTGAGGGAAACTGGTTGTACAGGCCTGTGTGCATCTATACAGCAGGTAAATAAAGAGGAAGATGAATTCAGTTATGGAAGAGAGGCTGAGGACTAAGAGTGAGAAAAAGAGAGACCAGGAATGCCACACCTTAATCTGTTGAGAAACAGTTCCCTTGGGAAAAAGAAGTCTCTCTTATCTTGATCCAGACACAAGTTCTGGTTAGCCAACATAAACCCTGAGAGCCAGTTGAAGCAAAATAACCACGGTTCAACCACGGCTAGACCATCGTGAGCTGGCGTGGATATTAATGACCATAACAAACGCCAACGCCACTCCTAGTCTAGCATGGTAGGGTAGACAGTCAGCGACTGAGCCGCAGGCTGGGAACTTCTTAATGCTTTATGAGATCCAGACATTCTAAACATAAAATAGGTAAATCTGAGGATCCTTTCGGGGTTCTTTAAATTTAACTTATTATCCCTTTAAGTTATTAGAGGGACCCTTTAAAAAATTTACAAGGTTCCCTGAAAGAACCTTAGAGGTCTATTGTATAACTTTTTGGTAAATCCCCTGAAAAAAACGTTTTCAAACGTTGCTTTCAGGGACCATTTCAATGGGCGGTTGAAGAATAAGAGTTTTGCCTGACAGTTATAATTTACAGAACAGAACCAGTTTCTTAATGAAAATATAAAGACAGTAATATCCTGTGCTTTCCTTATCTTCGCTTTCTCTAATGGGCAAATAACTGAGGGTGGGTAGAGAGGTGGAACAAGATCAGAGCAAACTGGTTCTCTCTTGTTCTAATGAGAGCTAAATTAATTAGCTTTTTTAATAGCATACAAATAATTAACTGAAGAGATTCTTTACGGTTACAGTCTTAACGTTAGAGCTTTTTTGAAGTGGTCTGTGTGTGTAAACGTGTGGTGTGTGCACAATCAGGGACAGGTGTCGATCCCGAACGTGGCTTGGAACGACAGGCTTCTGATGTAATATCCATCGGGTTACAAGGCTTGTGGAAGGCAGTAGCCACTTTAATTGGTAGTGGGGTGAAATTAAACTGCATTTGTGTATATGAGCTTTTACAAAACGCACACGCAGTGACTGTTCCCACGGTTAAGTACTGACTAACGCCGTTTGACCACGAGCCACTCATCTGCTTTCCCTGGGGCGCACACTAGCTGTTCCCTGCTGGAGCCCTTGTAACACTTGAAGACCACTACAACCCATTACAACCAATTACACCCATTCATTTCCTTCAGTGAGAAAATAATCTACCGTGTTTGTGTAGAATCACCCTGTCACAAAGCACTAGCATATGGGACCTAGCTAGCTGAAGTACTGTACTTCTCGGATCAGTGGAAGCTCAGTTCACCTTTAAAATATGCAATTTTGGTCACCAAAGGTGGGGATGTTAAGCCAAACAATTTCACCATGAATTGTTCAATGTCACACGTGTTCAGAGACGTGCCCGACATCATCAAAACTTTTTTACTTTACATTTCATATCTTAGGTGGTTTGCTAGTTACTCTACTTATACAGCAGATGTTGCATATATAAACAACATATTACAGGTCCAGACCAAAAAGTCAGTTTAAAGGAGAAATTTTCAGTTCAAAAACAAGTTACTTGCATAAGTCCTACAACAAGTCTTTAAATTACAATATTATGTGGACAGTACTGATGTCGTCCTAGATTAACCCTCTGACTTTACAGACGTTTTCTACATAAAATGTTGCCTGGCTCATTTCTAAGTGAGTAGTCAGATGAAACGTCTTTCCTGCAGCCATCTTACTTTAGATCTTATCATTCATGAGTCCTTATTCCACCATTAAGACTAGGCAGACAAAACAGTCACAGTTTACTAAAATCTATTAGGCATTGTGGGGTCTTTGATCTTCTTACTATAGGATATTTTAATAGAAAACTTGATTAAATTCGGCTATAGAGTGCAGTAGGGAATTCCCGTTCCATAAATCCTTTTCTTCTTGTAGAGATGTGAGTGGTATAAAGTGATAAGGACAGCAGGACGTCAGGTCAAAGCCTGGGACTCAAACCCATGTCCACCCATATGTACGCAGAGTCACCAGCTCAGACCACTAGATCACCGTAGACCACTAATAAAAATGTTTAACCAACCACACTGTAATAATTGGGATAACGTTACTCTGAGAGGCATTAACCTGAATTCCCAGAGTGAACAATTCCGCTTATCTATCCCAAATCCAATTGGCACTGCCTCATGCTGGACGTCCCGGAAAAGTCGGAGACCAATGGGAGACATTTTGACAAACTAAAAACCCAGAGGGTCTGCGTGGCGTAGTGGGCTTAGTTACTGCATTGCACGACAGTCTACGTCATGGTAGTCATGGATTCGAGCCTGACCATGGGTTCTCCGACTTTCCTCTGGCCTCCTGTACAAGGCATCGCAAATTGGCATGACACTGTCCGGGATTTTGGTTAAATAGATCAGATTATCCATCTTGCTACGTCGCTCTCCAGCGGTTCTGTGTTCAGATCGGGCACCTGTGGGTTCAATCGTGAAGGTATAGCCGGTGAACGTAATCATCCTGTGCATGATCTGTCTAGAGGCTTCCGCATTGGATTCACAGTGCGAAAAGAATGGTCGGCTGGGCGACATGTGGTTGGATGAACCATGTACTTTAAAGAGTTGTCGACAAGGCTGGATTAGAGGGAATTGCGAGGAGAAAAATGGGGGAGAAAAACAAAAACACTAACAGGCACAGTAAAAAAAAGTCAACAACTAAAATGTATAGGAGCCCACAATTCACACACACAAAGAATATAACACTGTTTATGAACATATGCATCACACCAACAGACACGTCACGACAACAAAACACATCCCGGCAAACAACACGTCACGGCAAACAACACGTCACGGCAAACAACACGTCACGGCAAACAACACGTCACGGCAAACAACACGTCACGGCAAACAACACGTCACGGCAAACACGAAACACTTGAGGCTGAAGGCGAAACAATCTGAGAGAACAACCCTGAGACAACGAACAAACAGTCTGTCTTCATTGTGTTTCTTCATTGACCAATAACCCGGCATCATCATCGCCGTCGACAGGGGGAGAGTGGTCAGTGGCAGGAGACAGACGAGGGAGGAGATCATTCTAGAATCAATCCTCCCTGTGGCCCAAAGCAGGCCCAATGAGTCTGAGGTGGTGACTGATAATGATGCCTAATTAACAGCCCTGACACACACACACACACACACACACACACACACACACACACACACACACACACACACACACACACACACACACAGTTGAGTGACACAGGGTGGGGTTTAGGGGAATTTGACGGACAGAGCTTTGTGGTAAGACTGGCACATCCACCAGCTGACAAATAGGCCAACACACCCATAGAGGCCAGGACACACAGGCTGAGCTGAGAGGGCCAATCACCCAGCTGCTGGGGGTATGCTTCCATCTGGGGTCCAGGCTAGACCTCCACCTCCAACCAGCCTCCGCCGCGGTCCCCAGTGGAGGGCTTGTTATGCTAATCTAGTCAGTCCAATCCTGGTGCGTTAGTCATTAATGCGCTGCATGACAGCGGGCCCAGCCAGGTCTCTGAGAACCACTAGACATTCAACCTCCTATACTTTGGCTGATTAGTGAGAATTATCTTATTCAAACGTAATCTGTACTGGATCAATTCAGGAAATTAATCCTGACATTAATTTATCACCAAAATATTGAGAATAAATTTGCTAACTAGTTTGGCCAAACGTCGTGTCTCATTCCAGGAAGGCTCAGACCAGGTCTTAACTTACAATAAAAAACAAAAGTCCAGCATCACAGGGCCTGCATGGAATTACTTCACCGGCCGCAGTCTATGCAGGAGTCAGGACTTAGCAAAGTGGTACAGGACATCTAGTACAACTACGAGAACATGTTAACCAACACACACCACTGGGCTACAGAGTAGTCCTATGAGAACACATTAAAACCACACACAAGTAGGGACACAAAGTAGGCCATACGAGAACACACACACACACACACACACACACGATACTGTAATTCCCAGCGTTGGGAAAACAAAGGTCTTAAAAGCTCTTTAAAGTCGCCGCCCGTTAGCGATGTGGCAGCCCACCGCTGGCATACAAGACGCTAACGCAAGCATGCTGGGTAATTACCACTAACGATCCCATCCCTTGTTAGCCGTCGCTCCTTTTTCGACCAGCGCCATGCCAAAAGCACAGGCTGGTGACGTCAGAGCCAGTGTTGTCGTGGGTCGAGTTTGCATGCGGACACTTTTAACGACACCAGACAGACGTGAAAGTGTGTTTGGGAAAGCAAAATGTAGTGTGTGTGTGTGTAAGAAAATAGTGTGTGAGCATGCCAGGACAGCTGGGTAAGGCACGGCTCGGCAGACAACTGGTACGGAGTAACAGAAAGAGAGATGTCGTTTCTTTGATTGTCGTTTTTAACAGGGTTATTATTCCTCGTCTCAGACCCTAGGGGCGACTGCCAAACCCCTAGTGACGCACCAGAGGTGGGAACCACACACACAAACACTTTCAAAAACACTACATCTCTCAGCCTAGAGGAATCCCTTTGTTTCAAGAGAAAATTTTAAGCAAACTGAGGACCCCAAAACACTGATCTGAGGACACGTATGTGAGAGTGAGAGAGAAAATCCGAAGGCCACTCATTTCACTGTGTTCATTGGTCTTTGAGGAGTGCAGACTTAAATAATAAAATAAATTAATTTTAAATCAGGCATTTCATGTATACATTTTGTATGATGCACATTCAGCAGAAGAAAATTAGTTTGAGAAAACAAAATCTGTTTGTGCAGTGGAGGCATCAGATTGCTTAGTGGTTATGGAGTGAAAATTGTGGTCGCTGGTTCGATTCCTGAATTAGCTAAATGTCATTGTGTCCATGAGCAAGACACTAAGTTTCTCTAGGAGATGTCCTGTATTTACTGCAAGTCACTATGGATAAGTCAAGTCACTATGGATAAGTCAATCTGCTAAATAACTCATGTAAAAAATTCTAAAACGTTTGACCTAATACAATGGCAATTATTGTACCTACAACAATGATTTGGCAGATTGCTTAGGATTCAAAGCTTATCTAATAGCCTAAACCATTCATAGCATCTGTTATTATCTTTGGTACAATTCAATTCAATATATTCACTGTAATTTTGGAGCCGCGTCTTCTAAGACTATGAATTCTACATGCCCATTTGTACAGTAGACAAAAATAACATCTGGAATACGTCAAATGTGTGTGCTTGGTGGAACACTGAGTGTTACTGTTTGAAGAACTCTGATATCAACATCTCCCAACAAGCAATTGTTACTATGCCTCCCTAATGGGTTAGAGTGACACCTTCTGGACAAACGCAGCACTTGCTAACCCCTCCCCCATTCACAACCTGAAAGACAAAGCTTGCAACACACAGACACACAAGCGTGGGAGACTTCTTGTCATTTACGCTCTTTCTATCAACCTCCGTTTTGTTCTCCAGGCCTGTTTAGCTTACGGGCTCCTGTCACCCGGTCAAAAAGATCTTTCAGTCTGGTAAAGACTGTGTGTGTATGAATGAGCGGGCGGTAAAGTGTGTGTATGTTAGTGTCCTTATGTGAAAGAGTGTGCACTAGGCGTCTGCACGGTTCAGGCCAGAGGTAGCAGGTAAATCATTAGCCATCCCACAGCAGTAAAACAGGCTTAGCTACGAGACCATAGAGGAAGTGTGTTTAAACGTGTGTGTCTCTGTGTGTCAGTATTAAAGGTCTTCCTTCACACAGGTCTGCACACAATAACTACAGGCTGTCTACAATGCCCAGACACTCGCCTGTAAACTCTCAGAGACTCTCAGAGGCTGTTCATTGGTCGGCGTCCCTGTAGACGAGCGTGTACGCATGCACTGTCTTTATGTGAACCAGTGTTGTCTGAGGAATGTTTCTGGTTAAAAATGTGCGTTGGCAGACGAGCATAAAAGTGAGCTTTTGGAGATAAAAAAGCAAAGAAATACGAAGGTAGTCAGCGGATGTACCTATACATATAGCCAGTTTATTAGGTACACCACCCGGCGCATGAAAATGGAGCGATCCGGCGGTCACAGTCACATGACCCTTCCTTGAAGCAGGTGAGCAAACAGGTGGAATTGTGCTGTAAGAATGATGTCCTGGGTAGCCATGGATGGGTTATTGCAACACACAACCACATCAACATCCGGTTCCTGCTGTTGCAAGAGTCAGGATGGTGGCGTAAATATCCCCCGTACAGCCTGGTGTCAGCAGAACTGCTCGGTAAACACGGGGATCTGACCCCTATATTACAACATGTGTCTAACTGATAAACTGGACACTGAGTCAGGGTGTAGGTGTGTGTGTTTTAACAGATCCGTAGTCGGACCACAAGTCTTCACAATGATAATAATACTTGACAAAAATGCCCATTTAAAGATATTTTGTCAGTCTCCATGAGGACAAAGTCAATCTCTGGTTTAGGGTCAAGGTAACAATAAGGTTTAGGGTTAGAATCAAGGGTACTTTCAGAGTCAGGCATTACGGGTTAGGTTAGGTTTAGGCATAGACGTTATGTTAAGGTTAGGGTTCGGTTAGGGTTCGGTTAAGGTAATTATTCATTTACAAATGGGCAGCAGCAGCAGGAGATCACACTGGGTGCTACTCTTGTCTGCTAAAAACAAGGAACTCAGGCTAAAATTTGCACAGGCCTACCACAATTGGACAATAGAAGACTGGAAAAACATTGCCTGGACTGATGATTCTCGATATTCTGCGACATTCAGATGGTAGGGTGAGAATTTTGCGTAAACAACATGAAAGCATGGATCCATCCTGCCTTGTATCAACGGTTCAGGCAGGTGGTGGTGTAATGGTGAGGAGGATATTTTCTTGGCACACCAGGGGGTAGGATTAACTGCACCCCCTGCGACCCAAAAAAACTTTACAAATTGAGCATTGTTTAAATGCCACAGCTTACCTGTGTTGTTGCTGACCATGTCCATCCCTTTATGCCCACAGTGTACCCATCTTCTAATGGCTACTTCCACCAGGATAACACGGCATGTAACAAAGCTCACATAATCTCAAACTGGTTTCCTGAACATAACAATGAGTTCACTGTACTCAAATGGCCTCCACAGTCACCAACTCTCCGTGGTGGAACGGGAGATTCGCATCATGGACTTAGTGATGCAATAATGTCAATATGGACCAAAAAATCTGAGTAATTTTTCCAGCACCTTGTTGACTCTATGCCACGACAAATTAAGGCAGTTCTGAAGGCAAATAAGGTACAAGCCAGGGGGTAGGATTAACTGCACCCCCTGCGGCCCAAAAACACTTTTTCCATAGACTTACATGGTTATAGAAACTTCTATATTTACTGAATTTTTTTGGGGGGTACATCAAATTACCAGCCCGAACACTTAAAGGGTCCTTGTTATAAACGTCAGATTTTAAACATTTTTTAACATTCACTAGCAGCTGAATACAGAGTTTTTAAACTAGGCATGCTGAACGCGCAGTGTTGCTACCGGTTGCTACCGGAAGCTACGACAACACAAACAAACTGTTGCTAGTGCGCATTTCCATTGGGCCATTGCTACCGGTTGCTACGACAACACAAACAAACTGTTGCTAGTGCGCATGTCCGTTGGGCGGCACAACGCGGAAGATCTGGGTATTTTGGATCTCCACGTTTGCTTCATGCGCTTTTGAGCAACTTTCATTGGAATGAACGGGGCTTCGTCCCGAAGGCGCCATCCAGTTCTCTTAATACATTCATGTGTACAAGCCATAACTAGGAAGGCATACCTAATGAAGAGACCAGTGTGTGTATATTTTAATGAAAGTAATGCCACCTTTATGATTTTCTATTACAAACATTAAAATCAGGGAGGTCTGCATGGCATAGTGGGTCAGATTATCTACCTTACCACATCACTCTCCAGCGACTCCTCGTGTGCAGATCAGGCGCCTGTAAATTCATTCACGGAAGTTGGAGAGTGTAATAATCCCGTACATGATCTGACTAAAGGCTTCTGTGTTGGATGAGCAGTGTGAAAAGTATCTGCCAGCTCAGCTACATGTGGCTGGGTGTATTATGTGAGCGCCCTTCACAATCCTGCATCTGTTCAGAGAGATGTGTAAAGTTGCCGACAAGGCAGGTTTAGTGGGAATTGAAAATGACCAATTGGGAGGGAAGAAAAATAATAATAAATATATATAAAATAAAATTCCAAGGTGTTCTAAAACTTTTGACCGGTAGTGGATTTTTGGTTTATGCACCTCTATGATCGGTCTAAGGTTAGACAGAGTTCTATCATTCTGCATCTCGTTTGCATTCTCTTCTCTTTTGTGGGGCTCTCGGGGGGGGGCAGTTTCTTTTCTTTTAATCAACATGAAAGGCACTGACATGGGATACCTGCCATGGACATGAGAAACGCTGGCATGGGACTCTTCAATGTGGCTCCAGCCTTTTAAGTATAACGCTATCCTGCAAACTGTCAAGGACCCATCAGATAGCCAGAACTAACGTAATGACCACTCAGGACCATGACCTTGCCCATAAGACCAGGTCAAAAGCAACAATAAAATGGGCCTACAGGCTCTCTCCCCAAGCAGCAAATTCTTTTAGCACATAAAAGTACAAGGAATGTAACTGACACCGAAGACATCCAAATTAATCCCAGAGACAGCCGAATTTATCCCAGAGACAGCCAAGTTAATCCTAGCCTATACTGATTCTGACAACAAAGAGTGGTCACTGTCCATGGCTAGAGTGGATGAGGAAACTACACCACTGAACACAATTTACAATGGAACTAGCATTCAAACCCGTGTTTGCAAAAGACAATTCGTTTTTGGACAAGTTCCATGGCTTTATTCCTAATTTGTGCCATTTGAATCTGCTTTGTTCCTGGTCAACTGGGTCCCGATTGGACCATCCAGTTCTGCGTTCCATCAACAGATCCGTTTCCAACCCGTAGCCACGGCATGATGACGGCCCAAATCTCTGCCTTACCTCCCGACACAGGAGCGTCCATAAAGACAGCGCCCATCTTCTCAGCTGCCAGGGCCATCTCCCTGGAGACAGAGGGGTCGATGGTGGACGAGTCGATAAGCAGCGTACCCTTCTTCACTTTTCTGAGGAGAGGAATATCACGGTCACATGATCATGCCGCAACACGAACTAAACAAACACACAGGTCGGATCAATCAGGTGCTGCGCTGGAACAAAAGCCTGCTCAGTTAGTGGGTTTAGGTTACATACCCGTGCAGAGGAAGACCTATTCAGTGTAAGCAGATGTGAATGACTTTACCTAGCCTTCCAAAGAGAATAACCTCACAACTATAGTGTGGACATCGGAGAATTGGGAGAAAAATATATATAAAATTTTGAAATATGTTTACAAGAAATATGTTTCTTAAAGCTAGGAGCCATTAGGAGGACCAGGAAGAGGGAGCGGCTTACTTCAGGATGCCGTTAGCTCCAGTGTAGACCTCAACAACGTTGGGACTAGAGGGCAGCATGGTGATAATCCTGTCTGCTTTATCTGCTACCTCCGCTGGGGACTCCAGAATCTGCAACCCATTAAAAACAGGACGCCCAGCAGGTGTTAACATCCGTTCGAGCACCTTGGGTATGAACTGCAAGCAGTTGATGACAAAAGATTTACAGTTCTAGAAGATGCAGCCATCTAGATGCACCGAGATCTGCAGCGTTTTGAGTGGTGGGAGGAGTCAGTTATGTCCATAATGGAATGCAGGTGGGCACCTGTGGGGACAGACTCTACAGTACGAATGACGGACGGATGGGAAGGGGGGGTGGTGCTGCTACTCTAGAAATGTGGATGAACGTTTACAAACAAAGTTAGAGCGGCGATTCTCTGGTTTTACTTGTGCACACTGCGCCTGTAGGGGTGCCACTGTTCTATGCTCTTCTAAGTTGGTAGGCTTTACAATTGGAAACAAGTCTTCAGTCAACATGTCTCCCACTTTCGTGGAAATGCCTTGACCGGGATAGAACCCCTGACCACTGTGATGTAGTTGTTCTGCGAAAAAGCCACTCGGAACTTTGTGGTGGGTTAAGACTTATTTATCTGCCATAACGAGTGCATCTGATGCTGTGCTTCTTGGTGATTGGTGCGACAATGGCAGAAATTACTGTTGCTAGGAGTGTAAAAGCTAAGCCTCCAATCTATTGAAGTCAACTAAAACCTCACCAGTCTTGTCTTTGGTTATTTGGACTGGATTAGACGTGGTCAATTTCTTCTCAATACATGGACACAATGGACCACAAAGTAGCTTGACTAATGCATTGTTGAGGTACAGTCGCTGATGTAGACATGGGGTGTGATGTCTGAGAAATTGTAGCTCTTCCGTTTTCCTTTTGCGATTGATTGTAAGTTTGAAGGGAAAAAAAACATAGAAGGGCTGTAACAAAAACCATCAGGAGCTAAATAGAACTAAAGCCCTGGCTCGCTTCCCTGGTTTTCATTCATATAATGTTAGGTGATGATACGATTCAAGACAATGAAAAGCTGGTAATGTGACATGTAATCAAAAACTTATTGCGAGTCAAAGAATTCTAAACAAACAAACAAACAAACAAACAAACAAACAAACAATCAGTAGTATTTGAGGAATGCTGGAAGTACTGTAGGAACTGTGTTACCTGTGCACCTTCATCCTGCAGCTCCTTGCAGGACTCGAGGAAGACGTCGGTGGCGATGACAGGGTAGCCATGCTTCAGCAGGTTCTTAGCCATTGGACTGCCCATGTTCCCCAGTCCAATGAACCCCACTGGAGTCTTGGAGGCCATGGACCTGCTAGATACTGGACACCACAAAGAGATTGGTATTTGACGCTGAGCGCCACACCTCAAGAAGCGTAAGTGGTAAACACCTAAAATCCACTTAGTCTAACTTTTCGTGTCTGGCATAATCCTTTTGTGTACCGCCAAGCCTCTGAGTTGTGGTGGATTGTAGGCTATTTACTGTGCTTTGATAGATGGCCAAATAGTGTGACCAACAAAAACATTGAGAACAGTTGTGAATTGACAGAATTAGGTTCATATAAAATAACAAATAATCTTCTGCCCCGATCTTCAAATGTACATCCTTTTGCAAGGAATCTGGGGGTTATTTGACTGTTTTGAAAAACACTACTGTTGGTCAAGGCAGTTTCTTTCAGGTCAGGGACATTACCAATCTAAAACACGTCTTATGCTTTAAGGATTTGGAGACCGTTATACATGCCTTCATTTCCTTAAGTCTTGATTACTGTAATTCATTATATATGGGAATTTCTCAGTCTTCCATCAGACACCTTCAGATCATGCAAAATGCAGCTGCTAGATTCCTAACTGGCACTAAATAGAAAGTTACCCCTGTACTGGCCTCACTTCACTGGTTACCTGTTAAACATAGGATTGATTAGAAGGTTTATTTGTTTGTTTTAATGCATTGCATTGATTGACACCTTCCTATATTTCAGACCCCCTCAACCAACACTCTACTTCCAGGCCCCTTAGATCCTCAAATCAGTTGCTTTTGTCTACTCCATGGTCCTGCTTAAAGACGAAAGGTGATTGTGCTTTTTCTATTACTGCCCCAAAGCTGTGGAAAAAAACTGCCTCTCTATAATAGATCATTTTCAAGTGTTGATGTTTTAAATACCATCTTAAAAGTTTTTTTTTTCCTGTAGCCTATGAGTCTATGGCTGAGAAGTAACTCAAACGTCTATCATGTTTGTTTTTAATGCTTAAAATGCTTTTTTCAGGTCTGTAATGCTGGGTAGAAGATGTCTTAAATGTTGTTTATGTCTCTTTTTATGTCTGCAATGTTTATTATTTTAAATTTAAATGTACAGCACTTTTGTCAGCACCTGCTGTTTTAAATGTGCTTTATGAATAAATTTGACTTGATCTTTCACAGACATTTCGTATTCGTGCAACACCCTTGGAATCTCTTCAGGACAAGTTAAAGCTGTTTGTCAAATTTGAAACGTACCAACAGAACTACTTTCTCTTTGAAGTGACCAGTTTACTAACCCTGTAAAAACTGTATTTCTTGATGTTTTGAAAATCCGAAAAAACTTGTATATCAAATAATTATTCCCTACACTATGCAGTGCTTTGCTACAACAAAGCAAGACCTAAAAAAAATCATAAATTATATTAAAGACAGCCCGGAATGTGGCCATTGACAAACACCGCAGGACTACAACTGTTGTCGTCTTTGCACTTCCTGTTCAAATGGCAAAATATACACTGCAGAGTGGACATAATCATTGTCATTTCAAAACTGCTTTTTCCAATTTGTTAAATATCATGAAATACATGTTCTACAGCTGTTGGAAGTTAGTAACTGAAAGAGAAAGAAGTTTAGTGTTACTCTCTGCGAAATTCTACTTAGTGCCCCTTTAAGCAAATACACTGTTTGTATTGTCCTACATATTGTCCTATATTGTCCTATTGTTCTGTTAATAAAATACATAACATGTAGTGCAAACATTTTGATGCTGAGCAATCACTAGCTTCAGCCTAGTGTTCATTTAAACATGGGTTGGAGAGACATCCCCTGGGAAGCTACTGTATACTTACAGTACATAGAGTATAGTGGTTTACTAGCCCTGCGTATCCTCTGTAAGATCATGACGCTTAGGCCAGTTTTGTGGGTCCCGTAGCTAAAGGGGGCCAGTATGACCAAAATAAAAATGCATTCCTCTCATTACTTTAAGTCACTCTGGATAAGAGCGTCTGTTAAATTACATAAAATGTTTGTTTTCTTCCTACAAATGTAAGATGTAACTTAACAGTTTAAACTACAATATAATCTCAGATATGACTCACATCTTATCTGTTTTCCAAGGGAACTCATTAGTCCTATGACAGGTGTAACCAAGAAGTCAAATGCATGCTAATAGTAGCCTATTAACAGTTGTATCACACAGATATTCTGAAGTCTCTGAATATCAACCTACCAAATCAATGTAACCTTTAGGAGTGTTTAGCCTTTTACGAACAGCTAGCAATTAATTCTCAGCACTTTGACAGACAGAAATACTTCCCTCAAAACATTCTCAAAACTAAGACATAGTTACTTGGCATATTTATAATTAAGTACATCCGTATACGATTGGTATGAAAAGCGTAGCAGATGTATGATTCAGAGTAATTCAAGGCCGAGACATTCATCTTTTGCTAGATGCCCAATCAGATGAGCGATTAGGCAATTACAGGCCAAAAAACATTTTTTAAAAGACACTACAACTGTTAATTCAAATGTGATCCATTCATTAAAAAATAGAAAAATAAATTATTTTTAACTGAACTTTATAGGGGACTTTTATTTATTTCTTTATTGCTCCATGGTAAAAACACAAAAACATTTCATTTCATTTTCTTCTTTACATAATTTAAATTCCCATGTGCAAAGGGGAGCAGAAAGAAGATAAAATCTTATAATATCTGTCCCCTATTATTATATTTGTTTACTAACCTTTATTTTACCAGCAATATTGAAAGAATAGAGTAGCACTCTCTTTGTATGCTAAGGACCTAGGAAAATCTGTGGGGGTGAAGAATGGCCAGAATTTAAACCAAAAAAGAGGGCAGGTGGTATCTCCTATGCTAAAAAAGATAGACTCATATCAATTGCCACATTGGCTAACTGGGAACATCAGATTTAATATTACATTAGTTAAAACAGTTCATTACAGTTAGGATTGCTCTAAAATCAATAAGTAGAGTTGACCAAACATTGTCAGCATTGTCAGTTAAAACACAACTAGGGCTTTTCCAACAAACACACAAGTAAAGGTCCAGAAAGGGGGTCAAAGTTTGCCACCTGCCCCCTTTACGGTTCACATTACATTAGATTTAGAAAGCAGAACGCATGATGACAAAGAAGAAAAATAATCCTCCCCCCAGAACTGTCCCTTTCCCTGTGTTGTGGCCCTCAAAAACCATCCATCTGCTCCACAGAGCCTGAAAACAAGACTATGAGAGCCACATTAAACCAACTGTCTTAACTGTTAATTAAATCAGATGTACTACATACATCCAAACTCCCCCCATCCCCCAACGAGATACGAGCTCAAATGCTCACCCTTCACTGTACTGGACTTACATTTTGTGAATTTTTCCCATTTCCCACTATCCCTGCAACTCCTTGGACAGGGGCGCGCACATGGTTCATCAAACCACATGGCACCGAAGCTGTCGATTCTTTTCGCACTGTTCATCCAACACGGAAGACTTTAGTCGGATCATGCTTACGATGATTAAGTTCACCGACTATATATCCGCCATAGAACACAAGGAGTTGCTGGAGAGTGACTTGGCAGGATGCATAATCTGATTTATCTAACCATAATCCTGGGCAGCGGTATGCCAATTTGCAAAGCCTCGTGCAGGAAGCCCGGGGAAAGTCAGAGAACCCATGGTCAGGCTCAATTCCATGACCATTGTGATGTAGACTGTCCTGCAATGCAACGACTTAACCCACTACGCCATGCAGGCCCACATTTTGTGTATTCTGTCTGTATCCAAGTGTAAATGTTGTACTTTGTAAATGTTCTTAGCATAACTAACTAGTATATGAAAGGTCACTGGTTCTAATACCCCAGCCCTCAACTAGTTTTATTATGTAAATAATCAATAACAGATTAAATGTGCAGTGTTTTGAAAACTTGCCATCAGAGTACCAGTCTAGGCTGGCTGATAACATTGCTACATTATACTTAATGTTTGTTAAAGGCCCAGATTAGTCTAAGCCAGTTGCTAAAAATAATGTACGCTGTCCGCTGAACATACAGCTGAACATGTATTCTTCTGTAAAGTCGCAAATAAATGCCCCCAGATTTAGCCAAGAACGAAACAGAGCTAGTTTTATTTGGCCAAAAACAGACCTACAATCCCAGTCAGACCATATGCATATGAATAATGTTTACCAGGTCGGGAGAACAACACAACATTCTGTGCTCCCACAATACAGTAGGTGTTATGCTGTTTTTCCAAACATGCTGTAATCTACCTGGAGTGAAGAAATGTCTTATTCTGAGGCAGTGCACAATTGTCATGCGTTATCTATCTGATGTGAAGCTGACAATGGTAGTGGCAGGGGCTTTATTTATATGGAGGAACATCGGAGTTCATCAATTCGTATACAGCGAGTATTTACAATAACTAATTGTGTCAAAATAATTGACACAAATGTAAGATAGTGCATGGAGGGGAACTTGGAAACAGCATAGTGCGTGAAAATAGGAACCTCGAAGAACAGGGATTCTCCGAAATGAATTGGTCATGGAAACATGATTTTGCACAATTGGCTAATATGTGAGATAGCATGCAACAATGGGCTATGCTCTCATCTATGACGGGATATTAGTTCATGGTTAAATTGTTATATTCCGTTATTTTCAACTTGGGAGGACATTTTTGCATATATAGTAAATACAAAACACAAAACATAGCAAGTAACCAACTGTTCTATAAAGAGAGAACGCCAATATCTAAGCTAGGAGCTGTATTATAGTTAGAATTTTTACTAGGAAAATCTAGTAAATACGTTACCGAGGACCAGCTCGACATTTTTACTGCAACTATGCAATATACTCCGAGACCCTCTGAACAAGGCAGCCATGCTTCTTTCCCCTTGACCTCGGAGTTCACAGTGACAACTGAGCTGACAGGAAGTTCTGAGGAGTTAGTCATGATTTAGCGCTATGTTGACCACTCACAAGTCTCAGTCAAGCAAAACAGCCAATTAAAATAATTTAAAGGCGGGACATCGTGAGTTCATAGCTCTGATTCGATACAGAATCTCCCTCTACCTTCAGTACAGTAAAAACGTTTTTGATACAGTTTTTAATCACAGTAAACGTGTAGCAAATGTTTATAGCAACCTTTCGAGTGCAGGATCTTTGTTTCATAATAAAATGTAGTCACATAATACATTATTGCACGATAACGATTATAACTTTATAAACGCAAACTATCTGTGCTCAATAAAGTGTTTAAAATAATTATTACGGTTAAAATAAACCTTTATTTAATCATCGTTTTCCCAAAGCGTCTTAAATAGGCTGTACAGTCTAAGTTTAACAGTTTAGCAAGTAAAATGAGTAATACATTATACATACGTAAGACATTATACAGTAATAAATCCTAATTATAATGTGGATGATAGTTCATTTTTCACCACCCTACTGGATTGTTATTGGAGATATTAAAATACGGTAAGGGAGTTATAGCAGAAATCCTACAGTATTGGTTCCTATTACAATTATATTTACGCCAAAAATAAAGCTAATGGTTCGTATAAAACTATCATAACATGAAATATAATCTAAGTTAAATAAAAATCATATGGTTACAAATTATTTTCAGGTGGGTCGGGGGGCTGTGTGTTTGATACGTTGTGCAAACATCCTGACATATCTGTGCTGTTTCCTTATAAACCTAGATTGTTTTGAGACACCACATGAACTGTCGCGTGGTGCAACTTCAGTCTCCACTCTCATCAGCACCACAAGCTTGTTCCGGAAGTGACGCAACAGTTTCACAATTTCAGGAAGAGCATCCGCACCTTCTCTTCGTTAACGCTTGACCACGGCGACTGAGTCTGTGACAGCAACGGCTTCGGTACTGTAACATTTTGGATTTTGAAATAATTTGATGCTTTTGGATTCATTTGTAAGACAGGTAATGACTTGATTCAAATTAATTCAATAGAGCTTGGGTTGTCCTATTGCGAGGGCCTGCTAAAAAAAATTGACAAAATAACCCCGAGATTATTGTTAGCTATCGCGTTAGCTTGTCCGTGATTAGCTCGCTAGCTTGTTGTCAGATCAGTTTGAGTTAAGGCCCCCTGAAGGTTATTGCGTACCTAGATTTCTTTTTGGAGCCACAATTGTCATGCACAGTTAAATTAGGGAAACGCTAACAGCAACGTCGTAGATAACAACTAAAATCTGAAATGTGTTAATGTCAGTTGCAGACTCTTTGGCATGGGAAATGTCAATGTGCAGTAACGTTGCAGCACTAGCTATTGCAGCCAGTGCTACCGCTCCCCTAAGAATAACCCGTGTTGGCCTTGTTGTTATATTTAGTTTACTTGATTTGGCGCTCATGCTTTTCAGATTTTTTTCTCCAGTTAACGAGATCACAAAATGTTAATGCGTGAATATTTACCATGTCGTAATTTAATTTGTTTACTACAACCAACCTAACTGTAGATTTCTATCAATTCAAATGTTATTGTAAATCTGAAAACGTCAATTTCATCAATAAGCTATATTTGAGGTGTGCCTTCGTGTGAGAATATATGCATGCCTGACAAGACAATTTAAACTTTACTCATTCTCTCATCTATATTCTCTCTGCAGATAAGACAAATGAAGTGACCAATAGGATATGATGTCATCATTCCAAGTGGTGGGCTCCTCGCCAAGCAGTGGCGTCGGCGTCATGGAAACATCAAATTTTGCCCATGTCATCTTCCAAAACGTTGGGAAGAGCTTCCTTCCCCAGGCAGCTCTGGAATGTCGCTACACCCTCACCTCCTACATCACGCCCCACCCCAAAGACTGGGTTGGCATATTTAAGGTAGCACATACACAGCCTTGTCACTGTGTACAATGTATGAAACAGGTGTGTAGAAATATGCAATCTGATTGGCTCAAGTTGTGTTTCAAACTTTTGGAAGTAATTTGAGTCCAGCCTTGTAGTTGGGATGTTTAGTGTTTTGCTTCCTGAGTGGGCCAAATGTTGTGGTGCACTTTATCTTAAAGTGGCTTGAGGCAGTGTACTTACTGTAAGTCACTCTCAACAAGAGTGTTGGCTAAATAATTAAAATGTAAAACAATCTCTGCTGTGTTATCAGTAGTATGAAACCAATTTTAACAATGGTCTTCAAATTAAGGCAAATCTAAAATTTCTCCACCGTATAAATCTATTACAGAGGGCAGGCTTCCAAGTCAGTTACAGTCAGTCAACATCAGCTTCCTCCATGCCTTCAACCTGATGCCTCTGGCAGCCTGGTCATACCCTTACAGTCTGTTGTGTGGTAATGCCTCAGGAGTCATGATGACCCACCAGCCAGCAGATACTGTTTCAGACCTGATTTTCTTCTCCCTACTTCCTTCCACAGAGATCTTTCCAGTAGCTGTGGTGTGGTATTTTAATGTTCTAGTGGGAGGAGGAAAGAGGCAGGACTTTCAAAGTTTTCCGTCTAGCTGGGGGGTAATCAGGACGGATATTTCCTGCTTTGTCTCTCTTGACTAACAAGATCTGTTTTCCTTCTCTCCCCCCCAAAAAGTAATCTATATATTTAATTCTTTTCAGCTTTCTCTTTTTCTCTCATCCACCTCAAACTTTCTTGTTGCTTCCTCTCTCTTTCAAATCTTTGATCTGGGCCATCAAATCTCACACTTAATTAACAGGAAATGTGAACGAGGAAACTTAATGTCTCATAAAAATACAAAGCAAACATTTGATCAGCCTTTAAGAGGTTACTTCAAATCCACCCAGTTCAATTAAATAAGAATAAAGATTAGGTTTTATTCGGAAAATGTAGATTGGAAAATAGATGGTTAATCCATGCTAATGAAATCTGTTTGATGGTAATGTATATAGAGAAGGTTATGTGTGTTTGGGACTGTGATAAGGAGTTCATGTTGGTAGGCTTTTCCCATGAAAAGCTTTGCGCTGAAGAGTGAAAATCAACCACAGGAGCAAAGATGAAAAGCCCTCCTTTCATTTGCTTTCTTCGTACACTTTTATCCCTGTTGCCCTAATGCTTTTCTCTTTTGGCATTACAGCTGTCTCGCTTGTGAGCGATTGTTGTCTGATTGCAGTGTGTGCGTGCAAGAGCTAATTTGTGTTCACACAACCGAGCGAGATCCTGACAATGAAATCTTGCGGAGATGCTTATGAACTTACTCATTCTCCCTTTGACACATAGACAGACTCGCACTTGCTCATGCACGCTCACTCACTCACTCACTGCACTGCCATACACATGCAATGACCCCTGAGGCTCTCTGGCACATAACATATCTGTAGGTTAGTCACAGGCACCACCTACTGGCCGAATGCTGTCATTGATCATTTTGATAGCAAGGGTTTGGCAACAAAATGCAATTCAAATATTTCCCGGATTACAATTCTCTGCTCCGAAGCATTAAAACTAGTTCGTAGGACGTAAAACACACAGGCATTATAAATCTATGTCACTGAAAAGCCCCTGATTCATTGGGTAGCGAAGTTGTGGCATGTTTCTGGCATTATCTGGGAGAAACCTGCTTTGTAGTGTGTAATTAACATGTCATCAGAGCATGTGCACATGGCTCTGAGTCATGATGGATGGAGGTTTGTCTGTGATTATTTTATAAAATTAGTACTTAGTCATCTGAACACTATAAACCAAACTCCAGTCCCGTGTATTACCCCACTATACAATTAGCAGATTATTTATGTGTTCAAACCTCCCCACAGAAAGACTCACGCAAATATTGACACATATACACAAATGCAGTCGTACACGTACATGCATGTACACACACATACTCACTGTATGAACCATCAAAGCATGTCTTGTTTTTAAAACAGAATGTTCTCCCTTAATAAGGGTCTCCCTTAAAGGTGCTATCTGTAGAATTTTGCACTTTGAGAACAGAACCACTTTCTCTTTGGATGACCAGGTTACAAACTATGTACAAACTGTATTTCTTGGTACTTAAAAAAAAATATGAATAAAGCCAAAGAATTGTAGGCTGTGCTTTTGTGTGTAAAAAAGCACTGCATAGTTTAGGCAATCATTAATCAGATATCAATCACTTTGATTTCGTATTTTTTAAATATCAAGAAATACAGCTTTTACAATGTTGTTATTAATTGTCCCAGCTCGTAATTCCACAAATGGCACCTTTTGAATGTATTATTTTTGTCCTAAATTTTTATTAGGCCCGCCATGCATAAATTGAATATAACACTAATTAATATTCTCTTACTGAAAAAACAATATCGCCGTGGTACAGAAGATTATTGTCACACATCATTGTGGTACCGGTAGTACTGCCTGGAGGTGTGTGTCAGAGAATGGAGATGTTTTCAGAATGTATTCCTTTCACCCTAATTTCAACACAACAAGACCCTCTTCGTATAAGTCTTTTAACGGCACTGTGAAAACCAGTATGAGGTGCGTTATGTCCACGGCGCCAACCGGTGTAGGAGAATAAAAAGGATCTACTGCTAATATTTGTGTGCTGACCGAGAGAGATCGCGACAGAGGACGAGGGTTTGTTTCGGACAGTTGAACAGTGTGCGGTGGACTTCTGAATTTCTGTCCTTCCTTCAACAGCTGTCACTTAACAGTGTTCTCTCCCCGCCATTCAAACGTATGTGTGAAATTAGCACCCTGTGCTTGGTTGTCTGTGTCCAGGGTGCCTGGTCTTTCAGCGATGCAGGATATTGTCCCGACACTGCACCCGCCCCGCTGAGGTAATGGCTCGGTGCTGGGATTTACTAAATTCAACACACTCGGCCTTCCAGATTGGCTAAATTAAAAACATGAAGCGCTTTGAGGCACTCCAGGATTTGGATTGTACACACTCATGCTGTAGGCTCGGCTGCTCAAATCTGTCAGCCATAACACATACACACACACGTCCGGACTTCACCAATGAGAGAATAAAGAACTGTGAAGGAGTGTTCGGGCGTTAAAATAAACGTTTCCAAATGTCGTTTTATGTGCTACAGTATACCGCTGAAACCTGACGTGAGAAAAAGGCGTGCGTCATGAAAACCGTCTGGGTTAGAAGAGATTTCATACACTCATTAACCCATCTTCAACTTTTTTTATACAAAAATCTGTTGTCAGTGCGTTATCAAAAAAGAGTTGGTCAAAGGTAACAAGCTATCTTGATCTTGCAATGCCTTCCATTCTATGTGATTTTTTTAAAGCAGTTCCAGTATTGGGTCCTGGCCAGACCTGGTGCACTAAAGCAGAGATCTGATAGCTGTTATCCACACTGTTTTTGTAGCCCTGAACCACTGAATATTCCCTGTTTCACTACCCAAACCCTGGATGACTGATTGGGTTATCAAACGTAATCAGGTGTGCTACGTCTCTAATAGATCAAGTTGATAGAATGGCTGTGGATCCCAGGGGAGAGGTTTGAGAACCACTGGTTCAAAATAAGTAACCTTGTGGTTACTGACACATGTACCTACAGCATGTCTGTTGTTGTACTGTGGTAGTGTGTGTCGGTTCTAGTGTGTTTATCGGCTTTTGTAGTTTAGTAGTGTGTGTGTTTTAACTAGAATCTCTCCTCCTTGGATCTGTAGGTGGGCTGGAGTACAGCCAGGGATTATTACACCTTCCTGTGGTCTCCCATGCCAGAAAACTACCAGCCAGGAAGTACTGTGCAAAGGGCTGTGGTGTTCCAGGGTACATACTAACACACACTCACCTTAACAAACACACAGACACCTTAACAAACACACACTCACCTTAACAAACACACACTCACCTTAACAAACACACACTCACCTTAACAAACACACACTCACCTTAACAAACACACACTCACCTTAACAAACACACACTCACCTTAACAAACACACACTCACCTTAACAAACACACACTCACCTTAACAAACACACACACACTGTTAAAAAACTCACTCACTCCGCAACAGACATTCCACCATTTCAAACACATGCTCACTCACCGTAACGAACATGTTTTTCAATCATTGTTTTTCAACCCTAAATAAAAAATCCATGTTTCTTGTCTCTAGCCCTAAACTTGACATTTAATGTAATCGTAGCATAAACCCCAATAGCCTAACGTTTATGCTTAATCTTAACTGTTAATACCCAGACCTAAATGTGAACATTTCCAGGGTTTTCCCTAAACCTAACACCCAAGGATGTAGGATTCTGTTGCGTATTATCGGGGTCAGGGGCCATTGGTCAATTGGATGAAAAAAATTTTTTGGGGGGGGAATAGTTTTGTCAGGTTTTGTTATACTACTTTGTCGACATGGGGTCACATGTACACATGGAACTGGATTACACACACAGTCACTAACCGATTCGCAAAAAGTTACACATTCATGCTACATAACCTACGCATACGATTTGCCTACTTAGACCTATTGACTTTGTGTCCGCCTGCACGAGTTGATTTAATCCGTTTCCCCCAGAAGTGATCATGACAAGCAGGCTAAATACCAAGAAACAAGTGGGAAACTTGTGATTGTTTTTTGTAATGTTTGTATTTTACATTTCTATTTTTGTATATGTTTTTATTGTTGCAATACAGGGCTCAGCTGTAAAAGATGCATGGGTCTCAGTTCATTCTCTCTATATTAATGAAGGTAAATAAAATGAATAGAAACCAAGTTATTTAATTTGAGGACAGGTTGAAACATGCACAAAAACATTTTAGATAGCTTTTAATAGCTTACTTAACATTGAGTTGTTGTTCCTTTCTTTTGGTAATTCTTTGTTTAATGTTACTATGCTAGTGAAAACTACCATCACGTTGAGCTTCCCCAATAGAACTAAGTTATTTTTTTTACCTGGCAACACCAACTAGCACTTTGGACGTAATGATGGACAACTTGTATGTATACATTTATATATCAACGCGGTTTGTATCTGGTGTATTCAGGCTGGGAAGAATACTAGATTTAGCTCTCCACATAAAAAACGCATCCTTTATTTTATTAATGGAACAAAACCGCATTGGTGGTCAGGAAACACCTCTCCGGGTTATTATATCCGGGATATTAACCACACGCTGCATAGAGGGCCAGGGCGATGGAATTGGTTAAGGCCTGGGGTATATCATGGTAGTGGTGGGGGGGTCCCCATTAGAAAATGTGAATTCCAGCTAAGGGTTCGGTTTAGGGATAAATGTAGAATTGGGCATAGACATTATTGGTTATAGTGTAGACATAAAATCAACTTATTATGGTTATGTTTAAGAATAAGGTTTAATACTTACATTTAGAATTGGAAACATATCTTTAAGGAGAAATATCGTATATTTCTGGTCAGGGTTAAGGCTCATATCCTTGCAAGGGTAGAAAGAAAATAATCCTCACTTGCAAAAGGTGCAAAATTTGAGATGTGATGTTGTGTTTCTTACACACTGGGTCTGATCACTTCCCAGGTTACTACGTTCCCAAGAGTGACGGGGAGTTCTATCAGTTCTGTTACGTCACACACACTGGTGACATCAGAGGCGCCAGCACGCCTTTCCTGTTTCGCTCGGCCACACCCACCGAGGACTGTCTCACCGTTACCGAGGATGACAGCAACTCCGACATATTGGTGGTGAACACTAAGAGCAGCGTGCTCGAGGTACACACACACACACACACACACACACACACACACACACACACACACACACACACACACGGTTTTATCCATATTGGATGAAGCATTTAAAAACTACAGCAGGGCAGTTCTCCCAAGTGATTCATATTTTACATAAAATCTCCAGAAGTTGGTCTACTGCTGCTATCCATACAGGCCCAAGCCACCTCATAACTCTAACATGTTTCACAGGTATATATTTTTCTGGAGTTGTAAATCTACAGACCCTTTTAGATTTTTTTGACAAACTAAATCCTTGCCTGTATTGCTAGAGGATTGTTTCTGGAATACAGAGACTGAGAGGCCTACTGAGGTGTCACTGTCCAAAAGCTTGTCATTCTTTCACCTTCTAACACTTCTTCTCCTCCGGGGGAGCAGCAGCGTGTTGAGGAGGCGCAGCAGGAATCTAGAGAGCTGTTGAAGACCATGCACCAGCTGCAGGAGGAGAAACAGCAGCTGCAGGAGGAACACAAGAGGCTTCACAGGGAGCGGGAGCAGGAGAGAGAAACCTGCAGCCTGCTCCGCACACACAACCAGGTGAGACCTGTAGCCTTCTCCGTACACACAACCATGCAATACCTGCAGACTGCTCCGTACACGCAAACCAGGTGAGACCTGCAGCCTGCTCCGTACACAACCAGGTGAGACCTGCAGCCTGTTCCTTACACAGAACCATGTGAGACCTGCAGCCTGCTCCGTACACATGAACCAGGTGAGACCTGCAGCCTGCTCCTTATACACAACAAGATGAGACCTGCAGACTTCTCCATACACACAAACGAGACCTGCAGACTGCTTCGTGTACACAAACCAAGAGAGACCTGAGGCCTATAATACAAAGTGAGTTCAGCATGCCCAGGATTTCTTTTCGTTTGCTGGCTTCACTAATCCTAAGAACCGCAAACCGTATAAGCGGTGTCACGACGGTGGTTATCAATTTTTTTAATCAACCTAGGTTTTCCCAATCTGCCGACAAGCACGTTTACATAAAAGGGGCGGTGTGTGCACCATATGACCAATCACAGACATGGACATTAAGTCTACCAGAGCCGCATATTTCAATCGAGGAGCAAACGTCATTTTAGAGAAATTAAGAATATAAAAAAATATAATCCAGGCATAAAGTAGAAAGGAAACCTGGCAGAAGGAAACCTTCATTAAACTAGTCCTTACTATAATTACAATTGTGTATTCCATTAAACCAATGTGTTGGTTAGATTACAATTCATGCCGTATACTTTTGTCGGGATTAATTCTATATGAGCATCTTATAAAACCGTTTAAAACAGTTTAGAAAGTTGTATCTCAGTTGAGAATGAGATGACCTCACTACCACTGCTAACAAACACTAAGGCCTACCTATGACTTCTCTGGGTGCATGTATAGGTCCTCCACTGTTGAACATCTGTTGTTATACCCCAGAATATTCTATATGAGCTCATGCCATAACTGCCATTCATTCCACTAGGCTTGCAGCTCAGTGTGACGTAAGCTAAGGAGAAAGTCATGCTTAGATGTGGAATCTGCTTCTCGAAGATGCCCAGTCTAGAGAGAGAGCCCACTGATGACATGTAGGCCAAGGACACAGGAAAGAGGAGTAGACAAGGACACTACTGAGATAATTGGTTGCTGCATAATGCTCAAAGGTGCTCAATGACTTCTGTGATTTGATGCTCAGTCCTAAATACTATAAATACCAAGTGACGTTTGTTGAATGCGTGCGATCAGAGCAGACCGTTAATGAGACCGACCTGTTGTGAAACTTGTCCCTGTATTAAACAGACCAGCCAACAGTTCTCCTGACTCAATAAGGAGCTTTTCCGGCGGTTTTACTGCCCTCTACACTCTACATGTTTAGTTGCTACCCTGGCACTGTTAAGCGGTCTTGGAAGCAAATAAAAAATGTAAAGGGTATGTGTCAATTAATGTTAAAAAACTGGGTAGTTCAACAAATGTATATCTAAGTACTGTGAGAGTGAATAGTAAAATATATGTACCGTCTAGAGTGAAAGGGGATACGTTGATGTTGGTTTTGCTACCTGTAGTAAAACAAACACAACGCTATTTATAAGCTTCGATGTGCAGACTGCTTCGTACACGCAAACCAGATGAGACCTGCAGACTGCTCCGTACGCACAAA
>JACXGM010010623.1:8747-26188 GCA_016801145.1 Umbra pygmaea | reverse complement strand
AACAACTGAGGAGCATCTGTTTGTGGATTCAGTCCATGTCAACCTTCAGAGCAACCAGACATCCTCGCTCGCACACATCTGACTCCCGCTGAAAGGTACAGTAAACCTTTGATACCGGCACACGCTTTTTACCTTGATTCTGCTGTTGGCCCTGGACATTAGTGAAGGTTTAGACTAATGGATATAGTAATGTGAGTCAATCGATGGGATGTGATCTGACATTATGGAAGGTGAACACACTGAGAAGACTCTGCCTCATGCTGACTGTCTCCCGCTTTAAAATTATCTCCTAATTAGCATTTGTGAATGGGTATTTTCTTTGCCTCCTGACTGGCTGCAAACGACAGTTTTACAGAAGCAGAGTGTGACATTATCTAACTTCACCTGTCTGGTTATTAGTTCCATCTGCTCCCAGGCTGTGAGGTGAGGCTGAATACACCGATTTATGTGCTCCATTTTTTATTCATTATCGTGTTTTATGGAGAGAGTTAGCGTGAGAGTCAGGGATGGATGCAGGTTGGAAGTTTGTATAAAGTTGTTTGTGAATGAAACCAATGCCTTCATTTGGAATGATAGACCTCTGACACGTCTGAAGAAGTGTTGGTCTGAGAATGTAACCTCATTCAACATAGCAGTGCTAACAGTGCTTGGTTGTAAAAGGGAGTCAGTCTTGTAGTTAGAAGGTTGCCGGTTCGATTCCCAAGTTAGCCAAATGTTGTTTTGTCCTCGACAAAGTTGCTGCAGGGAATTTCCCTGTTCTAAGTTGCTTTGGATAATAGTATCTGCTAGATGACTAAAATGGCAAATGTTTAATGCTAGACTAACATCAGACAGTAGTATTCTGAAAACAAAGTGCTGGACCAACTTCACAGAGAGAAGTCTGGGAACATATAAGTCTATCTTGACATCAGACAGCAGTAGTAGTCTTAGAACATAGACTGTGCTTGTAGAGGCTGTATTTTTAGCCTGTTGTATTCACACTGTTGACAGAATCAAACATCGACAAAGCTGTGTTTGTGTTGGCTTACTGAAGAAGTGCACTTGCCCAGAGGGTTTATCAAGAGGGGAAATATTGACAGCAAAGCCACTGTTACACTTTGCTCCTGTTATTGCTTTTCACACTTCTGTGACAGAGACAGTGGAGTGGCAATGTAGTACAATTGTCAACCAAGTGCCGGAGAGGTTTTGTCATTGATAATGGCAGGAGATTTTCTTTTCCTTAGGGCCATATGGAACTAACTTTTATCTTTTTTTTTAAAGGAAAACTAACTGAAACAGAGATCGCATTTACAGTGTCGCCTTGTATTACAACAATAATAAACTCATAACAATATAGAATTAAAAACACATTACGGATAACAAACTCAATTTACATTAAAATGGTAAATCAATTATTTTAATTGTGTTATATGCTCAGTGGCCTTCAACATACACACACACTTCATTACACCTTGCCAGCAGGGTTCACAACTTTACTTTTTTTTTCCAATTTCAACCGTCCCAAACTTGAACTGTTCCAAAATATAAATACTATATATTTTTATGTTTGATATGCCAACATAGGTCTACATCTTTTGCAGTACTTTTAAATTTATTTTTTTGTTTTTCTGAGACAGATACAGACTGCAACCCGTACAATTTCTTTTAAACTGACAGCATTTTAGCCTCTTTGTAGATCTGAATGAAACAATCAGACACTTTGGTAAAGTTTGGCATCACCCAGGAATTATCTCTAACACTCCGTTGCCAGGAAAGATGACTGAAGTCAGGCGCTTAGACCACCACACCATCTAGGCACACATGTTCTTGTGTTTTGTTAGAATTTGATACCTTCTTTCAGCAAGGGGGCATTATATTGATCAGAAATGATAGCCAAAACATGATTAATTACAGCTAGAAGATTAGGACATGGAGGAAATGGCTTCTGAAAATGTAGCTTTGCAGTTGTAGTGAAGAATCAGTAAAGAATTAAATCTAGGTCCAGTTCTATTCACCATTTATAAAAAAATAGTTCAGAAATAAATAACAGTGAACTTCACCTCTATGCAGATAACACTGTTGTTTATGCTAATGCCCCTACAGCTGACCAGGCCCTGAGCTTCAATCATCCTTTATAGCCATACAGAATGCTTTTGTTGAATTGACACTGGTACTTAATGCAGGCAAAACTAAGTATATGCTTTTTTGTCTGAATATATGTGATGATTCATGTATCTGTACATTGGATGGTGCCCCATTGACTGTGTTCATGCTTCTACATATTTGGTGAATTGGATTGATGATAGGTTCTCATTTAAAATGCATGTTGATGAGTTGGTAAAAAACAAGAGGGTTTCTTTTATAGGAAAAAGTATTTTTAGACACTAAACTATAGAAAACGAATAGATTTTTCCAATACTGCCCTCCTGGCTTCCTTTCTGTTGTCTTTGACTGTGGCGCGGATCAGATCATCTCCACAGCTATTTTTATGTTATGGATCTGCTGCTCCACAGCTATTTGTGTGTTATGGATCTGATGCTCCACAGCTATTTGTGTTTTGGATCTGCTGCTCCACAGCTATTTGTGTGTTATGGATCTGATGCTCCACAGCTATTTGTGTTTTGGATCTGCTCCTCCACAGCTATTTGTGTGTTATGGATCTGATGCTCCACAGCTATTTGTGTGTTATGGATCTGCTGCTCCACAGCTATTTGTGTGTTATGGATCTGCTGCTCCACAGCTATTTGTGTGTTATGGATCTGCTGCTCCACAGCTATTTGTGTGTTATGGATCCGCTGCACAGCTGTTTGTGTGTTATGGATCTGCAACTCCACAGCTATTTGTGTGTTATGGATCTGCTGCTCTGGGACGTCCCTTCTCTTAGTGACGTTTGGCCCACTGGCGGTGTGGCCATTACATTGTCTTATGGGGCAATGGACCTTCCTGTACCCAAGAGTGTCAGAGCGCATTCAAGACAGCGTGTCAGAGCGCATTCAAGACAGGGTGTCAGAGCGCATTCAACACAGGGTGTCAGAGCGCATTCAACACAGGGTGTCAGAGCGCATTCAACACAGGGTGTCAGAGCGCATTCAACACAGGGTGTCAGAGCGCATTCAACACAGGGTGTCAGAGTGCATTCAACACAGGGTGTCGCTCTAGTTCAAAGAGTGCAGTGGAGCCCCATAGGCCTGTACGAGGGCGTGCATTAAATTGTTTCAGGTGCATCCTGCTTTGCAGGAGAGGTAAACCACTAGGAGCAGGGATCCCCCTATGAGGCGGAGCTCTTAGAACTAGAGTTACAAAACAACCATAACTATCGTAAACTGCTGGGGGAAACTGTGATGCAGGCATGTAGTCAGGCGAGCTCTAATATTCTTCTGCTTGAGTCTACAACAAATTACATCACATGGAACAACACAAACTACATCACATGGCACAACACAAACTACATCACATGGCACTACACAAACTACATCACATGGCACAACACAAACTACATCACATGGCACAACACAAACTACATCACATGGCACAACACAAACTACATCACATTGCACAACACAGTCTTTCTCCCATTTAACCACTACCTGCCACAAACTATTTGGCGTTGTTAGACTATTTAAGAAACACAATGGCATAGAGTTAAATGCTAGCCTATCTCCCCTTCCCCTTTACCCTATCAATAATTTGGCAGAATTTAAATTTTAAATCGTGCTCTTTTTTGTAAATAGCTAACTCTGCAATAAAACAACTTTGCAGAAAACGATCCCATCAGCCTACCATTTTTTGCTAAATGTATTCTGCCAAATAGAAAATACAATCAAATATGGTTGTCAAGTAAGCAAAGAACAGTAGGTCTACCCATGTCTCTTGAAACAATTTGTTTTCTTTTTAACTTGTAGGCTACCTGTTTCAGATTCCCCTTAAGCACACCAAAATATAGCTATTTTTCTTTTTAAAAGAGTATATTACTTAAACACTCATTATGTTGACATGATTCTCTATTTGGAAGCTAGATGAAATGCAAAACTAACAGTTCACATTGAAATGACCTTTATAAAATGCAAATAATTGAGAAGAGAAATCACATATTTAACAAATGTCCCCAATCAAACTTAATGCAAACAAAGCAATGATAATGTGGTATAACATGTTGTTGGACTCTCAGGCCCAGTGACTAAAATACTGCCATAGGGAATACTTGACAAATGAGGACTCACTCGACTCAACCATGGCTATCGTGACTCAACTCGGACTCTAGCACAAATTACTTGGGACTCGTCTTGGAATCAAAGGTTTGTGACTCGACTACAACCCTGCATCATCGTGCCATTTCTTTTATTACAGGAAACAGGTTCAGTACCCATCATTACATCCTTTATCAGAGAGTCAACCGACTGTCTTTAAAATCTCACAGAGCAATGCATTTTGCACATTTTGTTTATAAAGCTCTTTTGCACAAACTACCACCATTAATTCACTTTTAACTCTTAGGTTGATAGGCTACCAGACCAGAGCTCAGTGATGAATATCACTAGAGATCCCGAAGAGCTCCACTGAATTAGGTAGAACTGCTTTTTCTGTTATTGGCCCCCACATATGTTGTTGTTAGGGCATTTTAGACGTTTACTTGAAGATAATGTTATTACTGACTGTGTTTTATGTGATTGCGTTTCTTAATTTCCTTGCTTGTTCCTGTACATTGTAATTTATGAGACCTACCCAGGTTGTTGCTGCAAATGAGAACTTGTTCTCAGACAACTTACCTGGTTACTAACTAAGTATAATATAATCATACTTGTGTGAAAATTCTATGAACATAAATTAACCTTAACATGCATTACCATATCTATCTGATTGCTTGTCGGAAAATGTTATGAATGTTGTGTTATTTGTGGTAGTGTAGTTCAAAAAATTATTTTACACTTTCATGTTGTTAAAATGCTCTCAGTCCCACTTAATTTAAGACAAAACAATGCATCTTCATGAAAACAGACAAAAACATCTATCACATTATTTTAATTATAATTTGCTTTTCCTCAAGGACTGAAAACACCAAGCCCTAAAATATGTTCCTCTTTCTGTGACAGTGGACTGTTAACAAGAAAGAAATACTGTATGTAACAGATGGACATTTTGAAGCATCAATGACATAAAAAATATTCTTTAGTAAAGCACCAACACCTAGCTAAACACCCATAGCCTACCTTCAGAATAATACATTTTTGCTAAAGAACAACTATATCCGTTGTCTAACTTGTATCATTTTGTAGTGGATAGTTAGTCCACTATTTTTATTGCAGTCTGGATGAACTATAGCAGTTGTCAGTACAGCAGAAAAGAATATACTGTAAATCAAGTTACCCTGACAATCCCCATCAATGACCCCCACCCACTGCACACATTCCACTAGCCTGAATGATGCATCCAATTTCGACAACAAAGTGCTGTGATTCCACAGCCACAGATGCAAAAATAGCATGCCTACTAAAACAACCTGATGTTGCACATTTGTATTAGTATATATTCATTTCAGGTCAAGAAGATCATACAACCATTATTCCAGAAGAGTCTTCAGTAGCCATGTCCTATACAGACAATTAAAATGCAACTCTGTGTTCTCAGCTGTGGCCCGCCCTGTCTAATTTTCATCGTATAGATCATACACCTATTTGACCAACATTGGAATGGTTTTCTAATATTTACATAACCTAATTAATTATAACCTATTACTTATAACATAATTGTTATAAATACTACATAGCCTATTACCTTGCATTTAGCCTATGGCCAAAATCCAAACGTTATTGTTTTTGCAGTCTGGCCATTTTCCTATGACTTCTGCCATCAAAAAGGAATTTTTGCCCAGAGAACTGCCGCTCACGGGATATTTTCTCTTTTTCAGACCATTCTCTGTAAACCCTACAGATGGTTCTGCAAGAAAAACCCAGTAGATCAGCACTTTCTGATATACTCAAACCAGCCTGTCTGGCACCAACAACCATGCAACATTCAAAATCACTTATATCACCTTTCTTCCCCATTCTGATGCTTGGTTTGAATGTCAGCAGATCGTCTTGACCCTGTATACATGCCTTAATGCATTGACTTGCTACCACATAATTGTGTGATTAGATATTTGCATGAACAAGCAGTTGAACAGGTGTGCCTAATAAAGTGACCATAAGTGTAAGTTCACCCTGCAGGACATTCCAGGAATGTGCATAGTAGACAAATTATCTTTTGACTATTTCAAGATAAACCCAGGCTGTCTCTAGTACTAACTAGTCTAGTTAGTAGTACTAGAGAAGTACTACTTCTCTAAACATGGTCAAAAAAAGTATTGCAAAAATTCCTGATCATTTTTATTCTCAGTTTAATTTGAGGTGGCAGTCGAATGTTTTTTCAAAACAGTTGCTAGCTGCAATATGTGTCTGGAATCCCAATACAAACCCAGAATGTGTCTGAAATCCCAATACAGTCTAGTAATTTGGTTAAATAAAAGTCTGATTTAGCTTTTCTAATATGCTTTGTGCACTTGTTTCTCAATCGTTTAATAAAGGCTAGACAATCAGAAAATAAACCGGTTTTTCTAGCCCTAGACTAGGCCAAATCTCTGTTTTGATATAAATTGGATATATCTAAATGAACCAGGAGTTTGAGCTGCACTCCCTTGAATGGATATTATTCGCAGGGGAATTAAAAATACTAACAAAACAATATAAAGCCTACTCTACTCCAGGAACTATTAATGCAATCAAGTTTACAGCGGTCAAGATCTAGTATAAAGCTTTTTCATTAAAATGTCTAAAATTCCTTCAAAATGATTGAGGCATGGCCCTTTGAAATCTACCGTCTTTGTTGTCGGACAATGGTCACTAAGATCTAGTGGATATTAAGTGTATTCATCAGGTACATTTGTTAGAAGGTAATCAATCAATGTAGAATTTGAAGGTTCTTTAAGATTAGGTCAAGTAGGCTTTGTGAATAACTGTGTAAGATTTAGCTCAGTAAAACCAATTTAATGCATTTTGACTCCCGTGTTTCCCAGTCCAAATTAAAATCACTGAAGATAACCTAAAATAATATAAGGTGTCTGAAACATCAGTTAACTGATTTAGCATGGTTTTCTTTGCATATGGCAGTTGATGCCCTTACTTTACAATAGAAATGTACAATTCTGTCCTGGTGTAAGGCTGCAGGATTCTATTCTAATTGAATAGCAATGGAGATAGACTTTAACAATGATAAGGAAGGACTATTTTTTGTGTAAAACTTATGGTACCACCGCCTTTACCAAATCTATCTGCTATGAATGCATTGTATCAATCCATTGCTACTGTATGTCAGAATCATTACTCTCTTACATAAAAATGTCAGGATTTGACACCAACATCTTAATGGAGTCCAACCTAGGCAGTGGGCTTTTAATGATTATATTCAGTAAACCAAGCCCCTTACGGTTTAGTAAAAACAGTGGGTAATAAATATAGACCTATCAGTACTATACCCAGTTGGCCTAGAGGATGGATGGCTATAAATTACACCACTGATTGTGTAAAAACAGTGAAGTTGTATTCATACATTGTAATTTTACATTGACTATATAACTTTCAAGCTAACAGGCCTCTCACTACACAGTTAAAATCATTTTTGCTGGTGTCCAAGTATTCAATTTTTCCATGCCAGTGAGAAACATTGTTAGTTTATATTCAGACATGTGGTAGGTGTGGTCTATTAACAGGATCAGATGTGGAAATCCACAAGCTTAGGGATGGTCATGAAGGCAGCGCAATACATATTTATCTCTCCATTCCAGCTGTGAACTAACTGCCCCATGGTGCATTTCAAACTGTGATAGCTACTCTCTCCACCAACAGATAACCGTAGTGAGACACTTCAATGGACGAGGCATTTGACATTCTCTAAGCGACAGCGACTTGAGAACAGTTTAAAGTGAGACTGAAGGGATCCTCATCTACATCTGCCTGGAAGTGTATTAAAGATTCATGCAAACAGCTGTTCGTGCTACAGGACAGTCAGCAGGATCCATATTCATGTGCCAGGGAGATGCAGCGAGGAGCATGACTTGAAAACATCACAGAAGTGTGTTCAGTGCCGTGGAGGCAGAGCACCTATCCCCGCTGCCCAATTTGCTATGAGAGCAGCCATCAAAGGAAGCTCACGCTAACCAACGCTGTCACTATCACTTCGGTTCAGATGGAGCTCAGCTGAACACCCCCAGCGGTGATGTGATAGAGTTAGCGGTTGGATTAGTGTTTTTTTGTGTCAGGCTTCTGAAATACGCTGGCTGTGCAACACTCCGGTGTCCGTGTGTTATTGTGTGCAGGTTCTGCCATTAAATTACATGCCATACATTAGGTGAGGGCGAAAAGAAAAATGCAAAGATGGACAATCTAGAAGGAAAAGTTGAACGTTTACATTCCGTCTTCTACACTTTGTTACACCACTCCGTCATTTGTTCTCCTCATCTCTTTTACTAACTCTCACGTAGCCTGAACCCTTCTTCATGGTGTTCAGGGAGACGTATCGCTGTTAAAGAGAGCTTGATTAAATGTCCAGATCAATGCAGCATTGAAATGGATTGAACTCGCAAGGTGTGAGCCACTAAACAGCTGAATAGCTACTACTCTATATTCTTCCTGGCCAGCCGTATAAAGATACCAGATGATATTTAAGCGGTGAATATAATAGCATTCTCTCAGCAGCACAGCGATGCCATGACCCAATATGTCCCAAATGACACACTATTTACTGTGTAGTGCACTACTTTTTCCAGAGCACAATGGACCCGGTCAAAACTAGTGTGCTACACAGGGAGTCAGGGGCTAATTTGGGACACAGTCTCTCTCTGAGGAACATTACTTCTTCCATCTGAATGGTAATGGGACAGTGTGATTGCCAATTTAATAAAATACAAACAAAAGCTCTGGCTCGATTAAAATGGACGCAAAAAAATTACGCAAACACAAACAATATGGTCACTCATGAAATAAATGAACCAATTTCCCCCATATACTAATAGTGCACAGTTTTTTTTCTCTTTAAAACTAGCGCGCTCCAAAACAAAATGAAGTGACATGTTTTCAAGCTACCACTGTGCTTTCTGTCACTACCACAGCCAAGTCGCACCTCGCTCCACTCAGCCACCCGCCTGCCTCGCTGCCTGCCATGGCTCACCGTCACTGAGGCACTGAGCTGGGTTATTCCTGCTGGAAATCACCATAATAAGCAGATGATCCCCTTTAGAAATAACAGCTGGTTGTGTTTTTCTAATGTAGGAGCTCCATCGTACGCCGTCGCTCCTCGTTTATCAGCAGCTGTTTGCCAAGATACCTTACGGTGTAATACGGCTCTGTGTGTGTTTCACTGGTGATCTACGTAGCGTCTCTTCCCAGTATGTGGTATTCCGAGGTATTGAATATGTTTTTACTGTGTAATATTGATATTTGTTCCTTTGTTGCGGTAGGCTAGATGTCATTCGTTTGTTACAGTGATATATTTTATACATTATGGTACAGAAAAAAATACCAATTGTATGATAGTATGTATGTGAATGCTTTTAAAGTCTTGACGAGGCCCACTTTGCTGCAAAAACAAATTGCTTTCTGTAACTATGAATCTGTGTTTGAGAATTTATCTTCTACTTCTTCTAATGAAGCAACTTTTTATTTGTATTATAGTGTTTGTGATGCTTTTCACCTTTATATCAATTATATTCTAAAGCCCCAGTGAGATCTGTCTTCCTCGCATTAGCAGACCTGCACACGTTGCTCAGTTACTCTGTTTTGGCGGTATTATCTCTAAAGATTTAATTGTGGATAATCTAAACTTCTTCCAAATCTACAATCGGTCAAGTTCTCCAGCAGTGTCTCATATGCGGTCATCAGTGCTTCTGGAGTCCTTGCTGTAGAAGACAAATGCTAGGGATACAATGGGGCAGGAATTCACCACGACATCTATCACTCTCTCAGCCGATACATCATCATTGTGAGACAGTTCACGTAGCTGCAATACAGCTAAGTCTAAGCCAGCTTAGTCTAAGCCAGAACACCCTCTCCCCAATTTTTCACAAATAAGGCCATATGCCAGTTCCTTTGTTATCCACAAATTCCTTGTGCCATTGCTCATATACATGTTAATCGTAATCTCATCTGTTCACATGACATTTCACCAGAACTTTGCTGGTCCTTTCATTTACTTTTTAGACCATTTTTGTCCTGGTGTTTTTGTACCTTGTTGTGAAGCCTCTATACTTCTCTAGCTGAAGTTGAATACTTTTATTTTCCAACATTTAAGCCTCATAATAGCTTTTTTGACTTTCATTAACACCTCTTTGGCCCTCATGTGGGCAGACATCAACAGTATACGCCAAAGGCAACTGTAGAGCCTAGAATTCAGACTTGACAGCTCTTTCAGTCTTCACAAATAATGTGACATAACCTAACAATTGAAGGAAAAACTGTCAAGCCATTTTTCCCGATAATTTTAGTGTACACAAATAAATAATCTAAATCCTTAACCTTATTATAGTCTTTTTTATTTCAAATCAAAACGTTTAGAGTACAGAGATGAATGTAGAAAGCATGTACAGTGTCAGTGTTTCAAATGGACAATGTATGTTTCACACATTCACGCGTATTTCAGTCCTTCAATTAAATATTGACCCGTGGGAGCCAAATTGACCCCAAATGTAAGAGATGAGATGTGATTGCATAATAATCGCATAATAAGTTGCATAATAAATATAAAAGCAAAAATATAACAAACAACACATACTCTTTTCTCTAATTCCCATTTTAAGCAGATTTAAAGCAGGAAAGTGTATTTCAGTGGCACACATTTCATCTGTACCGCCCCCAATGAATAAGCTAATTAAAGAATTCCTCTAATGACCGTAAGTCTCAATGGCTCTGAGTGGCAGAAATTACAGCCCGGTAAGAGGGGAAGATGCAACACTGGGAACGTGGCTGCTGCCATTGACTCCATCGACACCAAATCATCCACCAGTCCAACATCAAAGCAACACTGAGAGCTTGACACTCCCATGTACCTCCTACCTGTCTCTCTCTCTGGGACTGACACTGGGGGCCTTAAACAGGCGTGGAAACGCTCATATAGATGGATATTTACACTCCCACTCCATGGAGGTTGAGTTCCAGCGTGGAGAATGAAAACACACAATGATCAACCTGGTTTCTTAACATCTCTTTTTTTTTGTTTTTCTAGTGATACGTTTGAGATGTCTCAGCAGGCATCAGTCAAAGTTTATCCAACACTTTGGAGGAGAAGAAATAACCTCCATGGCCTCCCATGGGATCGCATTTCTCTCCAAGCCTTGGGCTCAGCTAGCTGACCTGTGTCAGGGGGAGAACAAGAAGGACCGAACGAGAGAGAGAGAGTGAGGTGGGAGGCAGAGGGGTTCAGATTAATGCCGATCACCTGTCATCACCTGGCGGCTGATCAAAAGAGTGCATTGGCAGGCGGAGCACAGGATCCACTCCTCAGTATGCTGAGAAACAACTTCTCTGAGGTAGACGAGCACAAGGGTCTGGCTGCAGGCGCGAAGTAGAGAGGGGCTGGGGGGGTGTGAGTGTATGTGTGGGTGGGATGGGTGTTTGGAGGAGGAGGGGTGTGGGCACACAGAAACACACGTTAATCCACACACACACACACACTCTCTTGCTCGAAGTGTCTCAAGGCAAGAATCAGACACTTTGAAATGTCACCATGGTCCCTGAGAAAATGGAAAGAGGAAGCGTGATGATGAGACGTGGTGTAGGCTGAGGGGGGCACGGAAAGGAGAGATCTTATTAAAGAAAGAGGCAAAGAAACAGATACACTTGTAGAGCAATGTTAAATATTGGTCTATAACTGCAAATAAAAATAAAAATATTTAATGTTTTAAACATGCATTTCAGCCATATTTTACTTTTTAAGTCACTTGATTTGTTGGAAGTGCAACAGAAATACACTGCTCAGAAGAATTAAGTGAAAATGCAATCATCACAGTATAACACCAAAGAAGCATAAGGAATTGTAAATCAACATCACCTTTTTTAGTGCAAATGAAAGAACCGGTGCACTGGATAGGCAACAGCAAGACAACCCCGAAAAAGGGATTTTTTTTGCAGATGGTGGCCACAGACAATTGCTCTCTCCTTATCCTTCCTGACTGATTCTTCTCTAGTTTGGCATTTTTTTTGTGTCCTTGTCACTACTGGTAGCATGAGGTGGTTCCTGCAGCCCAACCAGGTTGCACAGGTATTCCAGCTCCACCAGGGTAACACATCCATACGTGCCATCGCAAGAAGGTTTTCTGTCTCCCAGTACAGTCTGTATAGTCCCAGTACAGTCTGTATAGTCCCAGTACAGGGCTGTTGAAGTGCATTAACCCAGCAGCAGGACCGGTATCTGTGGCCAATGTGTAGGCAGTTCCTGGAAGTCGAAGGCATTGATATCATTATGGTGTCAATATTTGACTTTGATTTTGGTGTGAGTTTGAATCCAGCCCTCAATATGTTGGTTATTTTGGTTTCCATTGACCGTTGTTAGATCATTTTTTTTCTCAACGAATTACACAATGTACAGTAAAGATATTTCAGCCATCGATACCTGATTTGTGATTTGAGTGTCCCCTTAATTTTTGCGAGGATTTTATATGTGTAACCTGAATGCAAGAGAGGTACATTATTTTCAACCCAATACAATGTGACAGTAACAACAGTATGGGAATGGATGTATAACACAAAGACTTAACTGAGTGCTTCTTCTACACCGCTTTCCAAATTATTACGCAAATTGGAATTAAGTGTCATACACATTGAATATTTTGTTTTTCAATCAAACTCATGTATGTTATTGGGTCTCCGGGCTCTTTGGATCACTGAAATCAATCTCAGACACCTGTGATAATTAGTTTGCCAGGTGAGCCCAATTAAAGGAAAACTACTTAAGAAGGATGTTACTCATTATTAAGCAGACCACAGGTTTCAAGCACTATGGGAAAGAAAAAGGATCTCTCTGCTGCGGAAAAGTGTCAAATAGTGCAATGCTGTGGACAAGGTATAAAAACATTAGATATTTAATGAAAACCTAGGTGTGATCATTGTACTGTGAAGAGATTTGTGGCTGATTCAGAGCACAGATGGGTTCGTGCAGATAAAGGCATAATGAGGAAGGTTACTGTCAGACAAATTTATCGAACTAAGAGAGCAGCTGCTAAAATGCCATTACAAAGCAGCAAACAGGTATTTGAAGCTGCTGGTGCCTCTGGAGTCCCTTGAACCTCAAGGTGTAGGATCCTCCAGAGGTTTGCAGTTGTGCATAAACCTACTATTTGGCCACCCCTAATCAATGCTCACAAGCAGAAACGGTTGCAGTGGGCCCAGAAATACATTAAGACTAATTTTCAAACAGTCTTGTTTACTGATAAGTGCCGTGCAACCCTGGATGATCCAGATGGATGGAGTAGTGGATGGTTGGTGGATGGACACCATGTCCAAATAAAGAAGAGACGTCAGCAAGGAGGTGGCGGAGTCATGTTTTGGGCCGGAATCTTGAGGATAGAGCTGGTAGGCCCCTTTAGGGAGAGAGAGAGCTGGTAGGCCCCTTTAGGGGGAGAGAGCTGGTAGGCCCCATTAGGGAGAGAGAGAGCTGGTAGGCCCCTTTAGGGGGAGAGAGAGCTGGTAGGCCCCTTTAGGGAGAGAGAGCTGGTAGGCCCCTTTAGGGGGGAGAGAGCTGGTAGGCCCCTTTAGGGTCAGAGAGAGCTGGTAGGCCCCTTTAGGGTCAGAGAGAGCTGGTAGGCCCCTTTAGGGGGGGAGAGAGCTGGTAGGCCCCTTTAGGGTCACTGAAGGTGTGAAAATGACCTCTGCAAAGTATATAGAGTTTCTGACTGACCACTTTCTTGCATGTTACAAAAAGAAGAACTGTGCCTTCCGTAGCAAAATCATCTTCATCCATGACAATGCACCATCTCATGCTGTAAAGAATAACTCTCTGTCATAGGCTGCTATGGGCATAAAATGATAGAAACTCATGGTGTGGCCCCCATCCTCCCCTGACCTCAACCCTATTGAGATCCTTTGGAGCAGCCTCAAGCAAAAGATCTATGAGGGTGGGAGGCAGTTTGCATCAAAAAAGCAGCTCTGGGAGGCTATTCTGAGACCCTGCAACGAAATTCAAGCAGAAACTCTCCATAAACTCACAAGTTCAATGGATGCAATTGTGAAGGTGATATCAAAGAAGGGGTCCTATGTTAACATGAAACCTGCCCTGTTAAGATGTTTCGATTGAAATAGTTTTTGTTTTCAGTAAATATGACCTCCTAATGCTGCAAATTCAACAAATGACCAATTTCAGTTCTTTACAACCTATAAAATGTTTTTTAAAATCTGTTGTGCATAATAATTTGGAACAGTGCATTATCAGTTTTTTATTTTTGGAAAATAATACTGTTTTCATTGGGTGGTTTTTTCAATGAAATTCAACTTATACCCTAACGGTTAATGACTTGAAAATTATACAGACTGTCATTTGCATCGACTATTTAGAAAAATCTGAGAAAAATATAATTTGCATAATAATTTGGAACGCGGTGTAAAACAAAGTCAAGCCTATTTCGGAAATGCTGAATCAGCAACTTGCAGAGGTGTACAGTGAAGCTGCCTGTCGTAACCTTTCCATATTATGGTGACATTAAAAACTGCATGGCCTCAAGCATGGGCACCCTGGCCCGGATCTAATGCAAATGTCCTTCTTCACCTCCATCTGAAAAAGTAATTATGACAAACCGCGGTGACTTCTTCCGCTGTGTGAGAGAGGGGACATCGCCTTGTATAGGTCATAGAAATACATTCATTTCTCTAAGGTAGGAAGGAGACAATTACACTTCCCAAAGATGAGGTTCTTGTGAGGGAGGAGGCCAACAACGCCCATCAACATTTTCCCTCCTCAAAGTGCACTTCAGGCTTAAGTGTGGTTTTCTACTGACAGCCTTGAGGTACTCAGTTGGGAAAGTGACATCGCTGAAAGCATGCCTAGGGCTGCCGTTGCATTTGTCTGGTCGGGTTAGTGCACTTGTGAAGAAGCGCTTCATCAATGTCATGTCAAACATGACTACAAACTAGTTCACATTTGCAAGTCATTTATTACTCATTATTACTACATAAAGTATGTTTGTTTGAGTTGTTTGTATAGTGGCACGTTATGGTCTTTGGTTACATTTTATTAAATTTTTTCATGAATATGAAAATAAATATATGGGCAAAAAGAAACCTTATTTTTTGGTTAGTTTCTGTAAACATCCATTATAAACATCATCTATCTAGCCATTACTAGCTGAAACTATTACATTTACATTTGATCGTTTAGCAGATACACTTATACAGAGCGACTTACAATGACATCCCACTAGAGAAACTTAGGGTAAAGTGCCTTGCTCAAAGACACAATGACATTTGGTAGAATCGGGAATTGAACAGACAACCTTCCGACTGGAATTCTCACTCCCTACCCACTGAAACATCTGACGCCCTCATACCCTGAAATGCATCATTTACATAGGGGGAGAAGTGTAATTAGCTACTGCGGAGAGAGGAGATAAAAAAACATTCATTATGGTGAAATATGGTCACCATGAGTAGATGAAGCCTCTTCAGCTCTAATGAAGTAGGCCCCCTGATAACCATGAATTCACCAATTATGGGTCTTTTAAATTATGTGCATTTTAACCACTGGTTTATAATACAAAAATATTCACGTCTTTCTGGTAGATTCAACCTCCCCACTTGTACATGCAAGGGTAATTAACGATAATTTAGGCTTTGATGTTACCCATACAATTTCATCTTGGCAATAAAATATACAGTACATGCATATAGGAAAATACTAAATTCATTGCAAGGCCTTGTCCTTGTCTTGTAAAATATTGCATAAATGTTTTCCTAATTATAATTATCAAAGCTCAATTGTATTTATTGATTTATTTCTTTATTTATTTATTGAGGTAGCCACTTTTATATGAAAAACAATTACATCCTTTTCTGGTGTTATGAGCTTGTAAGCATTTCCCACTATCAATCCATGCAAAGTGAAAATGTACCATACTTGTCCAATAAGCATATTCTTCCTGCAGATGAGGAAAGTTTTAATAGATTACAAGACATTGTCCATTACATGAAACTAAATAGTATGGTTGTTGCATGTTGGTCATGATAAAACTAGACACTTTAGTTTGGATGTTTCTCCTGGTTTAATGAACTTGACCGATTTTTCAAAACCATGTTGAGCTGTGCTACACTTGACCAATAGGGTTATGAACCGGGAATATTGCCAAAACATAAGCTAAGGTTTTAACAGAGCTTTTCAGATTATAGTTTACCTTATTTTTACAGCAGAAGTCAACAAACAACATTTATTTATTTATATGAACTATACTCCTGTGAGGGATAGGGGGTTAAGACCCTATCACCAAGTGTTGGGGTCTATTTATTTTTCATATCTATTATGTTAAAGAAAAATAATTTTAGGTTTCTATTCTTGCCACATCAAACAAATGTTTTATACAATTTTTGAATTATAATCATCAGCTAAACTGGACAGTTGTTGTGTTATGTGAACTTACTGCAAAAACATTTTAGAAGTTTCAGAGAACCAATTTTGGTTTGTGGTTCTTCGTTAAATTTAATCATAGTGGGTTGAGCTGGTCTAGTTTCATGCTCACTATTATGTTCACTATTGCCCATTTATAAGCTGGCAAAGACACTGAGGCACTTGATAAAGCCAAATATATGGGGCCTGTTTTTTGTCAACGATCTCATCAACACCTGTCAGCCTTGAATTTGTCTTTAGCTGCATGGGAATCGAATTGTAATATTCTTGTAACAACAGAAACACTTCCTGGTAGCACAGGCCTATTTTCTGGCAGCACTTCTATAAAAAAACAGTAGTTAGATCGTGTATTCAAACTATGGGAGTTCCATGTGGCTCATCGCCTCTAGAAGTGTTAAAAAAAAGACAATTTACTCTCCATGAAACACTTCTGAACATGACAGCTATTTTACAGTTAGAAGTAATGTTGTCTTGAGATCAACAGAATGCATGCGTCTGCATTATGTACGATGTATACAGTAGGAGAGAGAGAAGGGCTGTATGCCGGAGATTTTATCCTACTTAAATGTGCCAAAATGAGTCTTGGGGACAAGGAAGCTGTGGGGCTTTTGAAGAATTAATAAGCCTGTCTCATTTGGACGTGTCTACCGTCGCTGACAGCCTCTGGAAGCGCCATTTTCACATTTTCTTGACAGTGCCTTTGATGATCACTGATAACGTAGCGAGACTCCCAGGGAGCCAAGCATCCGACAATGCACAGAGAGAGAGAGAGAGAGAGAGAGAGAGAGAGAGAGAGAGAGAGAGAGAGAGAGAGAGAGAGAGAGAGAGAG
>JACXGM010010622.1:0-26013 GCA_016801145.1 Umbra pygmaea | reverse complement strand
CATTCTACTTTCTTATTGCACACTGGAGAGGAAAAAATGCTGGTAGGCTACCATAGGCTACTTGATTTAAACTTTTTGTTACCTTTAGTGAACTTGACTATTTCAAAGTGTGCTCGATTTTTTTCGGATGTAGGTAACAATATTTAACAATTTATATATTTTCATATTTAATTAAAATAGTATTTTTTGTCAAGTCATCTGCCCCATCTGCGGTTGATATAACCACCAACCGCGCATCTCTACTGCACACTGTGCCCCCTTAAAAAAATAGGTGCATGACGCCCCTGGTTCCAAGGAACATCTTGTGGCAGTCCAGGGTTTATGGATTGTGCAAACTTGTACCCTTAACACCAAAGTTTTGCCTTTGCTGCTGAAAGTCCTGGATGCGTGCCTGCCTCTATTACTCATATAAATTATATGAAATTTAGATTGGCACTGTCTGAGTATACAGTATGTACATTTACTTAGTGATTAAATGTAATTCTGACCACTTGATTTTGTATTTACTTCTTTCTGAAGGGGGAACCTTGTTAAGTTGCTCTCTAGTAATGCTAATTCTAGGCTGCTAATTCAGTCGTGGTTGTATAGTCGATGAACGTATAGTCTTACATGTTTGTATCAACTAAAGGCTTCCGTGTTGAATGAGCAGTGTGAAAATTGAAGCAGCTTGGTGACACATGTTTGGAGGAGGCTTCAGATCAATGTTCGATCACCCTGCGCTGCTGTGATTTTGCTGACGAGACAAGGTAAAAGGGGAATTGGATGTGAAAAATCGGTACAAGAAAAAGACAGGAATGAAAAGAACAAAAATACTTATCGAGTGAACAGTAACCAAATTTTACGTAAAAAGATAAATGAGACAGAAAGGTATTTAAATATGGTAGTGATTGAGCGGGACTGTGCAAAAAAAGCCAGCAAATTTAGATGTGTAACTAACTCAGGTCTCATTTGGGAGTGAAGTGGCTCAGTGGTTAAAGAGCCAGACTTGTAATCAGAAGGTTGCCAGTTATGATTTCTGAATGGGCCAGTGGTGCCCTTGAGCAAGGTGTTACCCTGTAAATCACTCCACGGGATATCCGTGTCCTTGTGTAAGTTGGTCTTACTAAAATGTAAATGTAAAGAAACAGGTTTGAGAGTCAAAGACCAGTACACTGCCCACTGAACTAGGAAGAACTAATCAGCACCTATCAACCACAACTGAGCTTGTATGCCTCCAACCTATATCACAATATTGGGGGCTATGGGGTGGAGACTGGGTTGGTTGTGCTGTAAATATATATAAAACTTGTCTTGTTAAATAACAGTAATATTAATTGTGTAATCACGTAGAATTGTAGCATTCATAAAGATCACCTTTTCTAAATATATATATATTTTACATGTATTCCGGCATCTCTGAGCTTCCGGTCATTCCCTTTTGTGATAACATATTGTACGGTTCAACTGAAGCTCTGACTATACATACAGATTCTAACAGTTACCACACCTCAAAATGTTGTGTTAAACCTCCCACATAAGCATTCTTACTTAGTAGTATGCTAATGAAGCAAACATACAGTGGGGCCAAAAAATATTTAGTCAGCCACCAATTGTGCAAGTTCTCCCACTTAAAATCATGAGAGAGGCCTGTAATTTTCATCATAGGTACATTTCAACTGAGAGACAAAATGAGAAAAAAAATCCAGAAAATCACATTGTAGGATTTTTTATGAATTTATTGGTAAATTATGGTGGAACATAGGTATTTGGTCACCTACAAACAAGCAAGATTTCTGGCTCTCAAAGACCTGTAAGGTCTTCTTTAAGAGGCTACTCTGTCCTCCACTCGTTACCTGTAATAAAGGCACCTGTTTGAACTTGTTATCAGTATAAAAGACACCTGTCCACAACCTCAAACAGTCACACTCCAAACTCCACTATGGCCAAGACCAAAGAGCTGTCAAAGGACACCAGAAACAAAATTGTAGACCTGCACCAAAACTGAATCTGCAATAGGTAAGCAGCTTGTTGTGAAAAAATCAACTGGGGAAATTGGAAGACATACAAGACCACTGATATTCTCCCTCGATCCAGGGCTCCACGCAAGATCTCACCCCGTGGGGTCAAAATGATCACAAGAACGGTGAGCTGGGACCAAATTAACAAAGGCTACCATCAGTAACACACTACGCCACCAGGGACTCAAATCCTGCAGTGCCAGATGTGTCCCCCTGCTTAAGCTTGTACATGTCCAGGCCTGTCTGAGGTTTGCTAGAGAGCATTTGGATGATCCAGAAGAGGATTGGGAAAATGTCATATGGTCAGATGAAAACAAAATTGAACTTTTTTGTAAAAACTCAACTCGTCATGTTTGGAGGAGATAGAATGCTGAGTTGCCTCCAAAGAACATCATACTTTATGTGAAGCATGGGGGTGGAAACATCATGCTTTGGGCCTGTTTTTCTGCATAGGGACCAGGACGACTGATCAGTGAAAAGAAAAGAATGAATTGGGCCATGTATCGTGAGATTTTGAGTGAAAACCTCCTTCCATCAGCAAGGGCATTGAAGATGAAACTTGGCTGGGTCTTTCAGCATGATAATGATCCCAAACACACCACCCGGGCAACAAAGGAGTGGCTTCGTAAGAAGCATTTCAAGGTCCTGGAGTGGCCTAGCCAGTCACCAGATCTCAACTCCACAGAAAGTCTTTGAAGGGAGTTGAAAATCTGTGTTGCCCAGCGACAGCCCCAAAATATCATTGCTCTAGAGGAGATCTGCAAGGAGGAATGGGCCAAAATACCAGCAACAGTGTGTGAAAACCTTGTGAAGACTTACAGAAAACGTTTGACCTCTGTCATTGCTAACAAAGGGTATATTACAAAGTATTGAAATTAACTTTGGTTATTGACCAAATATTTATTTTACACCATAATTTACCAATAAATTCATAAAAAATCCTACAATGTGATTTCTTGGATTTCTTTTTCTCATTTTGTCTCTTATAGTTGAAGTGTACCTATGATGAAAATTACAGGCCTCTCTCATCTTTTTAAGTGGGAGAACTTGCACAATTGGTGGCTGACTAAATACTTTTTTGCCCCACTGTATACAGTAATCATTCTTACTTAGTAGCAGTAATAGCCATTTAAGGAAGCAATATTTGCAGTGAAAATGAAAGTCGTCAAGGGAAGAGGTACAGTATGTACAACATGAATATACGTGGGTCTGTAGAGACACTGAATTTAGAATTCCATGAAATTGAAGCTCTACTTTCCGTGCTTGGATTGGTAGTATGTGTAACAGATAAAAGAGTAAAGGCAGATAAGAATTTAACCACAAAGTTGCTGAACACGCTTGCACAATCCAACACGAGAATAAAACATACACATACACCCCTACCCCCACACACATCTCACGCAGAAAAAGTTTTTCTACAGGCAAGCATATTCTCACACTGACACATACCATCAAAACACAGACAAACAGTGTGTCAGAACACATTGGAATATCAATATTGTAGCAGCATAAATAGCACATGCATGCTTGTGTTTGAATACACACACCTCGGTTTTACTAATGTCCCAAGGCAGGTAATACTTCGAAAAAATCCCTTGTTCATGCTAACTCATTTACTTATAATTCCAAAAGAGATTTTAGGTACAGTGACCTATTTAAAAACCTGTTTCCATTTGTTATACAAAATTCAGTCAGCTTTTATACCAACTTTAGTGCCATCATTCCTACTCTGTGGCAAGAGGTATTTTCTAGTGGTAGTGCTGCTGTAGCCATACCACATATACCCTTTAACCACTGGCTGCAGTGGTTTAAAAAATGAATTACTGGCACTGTCGCATTCATACAATATATTTTTAACGTTTAAGTTAGACTTACAGCTTTCTTGTTCTTCTTTTTAGTGGAGCGAGGTTTCTTGTTCTTCTCAATGACAGCGTAGAGAGCAAAACACAGGCGGCTCATGCGAGGAAGGTCGCTCACGTTGATATCAAACACCAGCTTCTGGTCCCACTGGGGTTCGGAGCACACGTTGACCTCTCCGCTGGTCACCACCTTACAAAGCATCTCGCTACCATGGAACAAACCCGCCTGTACCACAATCTAGGAGACGTGCAGAAAGGAATGCAAATTAACATACAATATACAAGTGCACACACACCAACACACAATATACAAGTGCACACACACCAACACACAATATACAAGTGCACACACACCAACACACAATATACAAGTGCACACACACCAACACACAATATACAAGTGCACACACACCAACACACAAAAATGATTCGAACCCAGATTTGGGTTTCTGAATTAACAGTGGAGTCTATTAAAATTCACTATCCAGTATTGAATTACCCAAGGCTCGGTGTACAGCCTAACTTGTTAACATTTATACTAAGTTGGGTTGAATTGGTTTTAGTCAGACTAGCAATGTACTGTTGGGTTCTATCTTAAATGGCACTCTTTTCACTACATAGGGTACTACAGTACATTGACCTGGACCTTTTCTCAAGTCCATTATATGTTCTCCCTCTTTCGTCAGGGATCTTTTTGTTAAGAGACTAGTAGAAGAGAATCCTCGACTCCATGATATCTGACTTAAATCAAGGATACTCATGTTTAACCCGCAAATGAAGTGTAATCATAGAAATAGAATAGATAGAAAGGCCATTGAACTGCTTGGCGTGGTCCTTCGATTAGTACACAGCACAATGGCGATTGTTGTTACTTGTCACGGTGACAAAACGCGAATCAGTTTAATGCGGAAGTAGGCAACTAGATCTTTGCAATGGAATAGTACACAAAAATGGCTGCCGCTCTGACCATTCCTCTACATTGATTTGAATTGGAATGGCTGTTCAATACATTCCATTTCTATGGGTGTAATCCTATGCATTTCATTAACAATTACATTTTGTGTATGACTAACTTGAATGATTTTTACCACTTTTAACATGTATTTCATGATCTACCCCTATAAATAAATAGCATGTTTATGTGCCACAGGAGCAGGCATGAGAAAGGGGGCTTCAGTTGTTACTGATGTTTGTTCACTCTGCTCGCCTCTTGCTCTTGTCTATGGTGTAACGTTTGCTAAATTAGACCAGAGAGAAAACAGGATGTGACAAAAGTTATTTTGAGAAATGTATGATAGAGGTCTGGTCAAAAGTAATGCACTAAATATGGAATAGCGTGCCATTTAGGATATACATTTTATGAGTTACTATATCCCCCTAGGGTACAGTATATATGTAAGTCTCTACATGTAAACAGCAGATACAAATTAAGATTGTGACCGGTAGAATTTACTGTGAGTCATGCTTGGCTGTGAGGCCGGAAGAGCATTTATGCTACAGTAACAGTGTAAGCAAGATGCTGCATAAAACACACAGACAAAAAAATTAACCACATTTCTTTGTTGTTTCTTTTCACCACAAATGAAGAAACCTTTTATAATGAAGAAAAACTATATGTAAAAATTTGCAGTACAGACCATTTCTATAATCTAATATATAATAATATAACTGTTCATCACAGTATTAACAGTACTATGTAGCAATTTAATGTGCAGTAATTACACGGCAGAGGAATTCAAAAACTTTCATGTTAGGTCAGAGCTGCCACCATGTCCTATCTGCAATAGTAATGGCAACTATCTCAACTTTCTGAAAAAAAGTTGAAGTGGCTAGTGAAAGAGCAAAAGCCTGTCCTTTTCTAAGAATCTAGGCACCAGAGTACAACGTGTAAGCCAGATAGGCCCTCCCCACTTCCTGTTTTGTAGTTTCAACCAACCGCCTCTGATGAATTATGGGAAATGTGGGGTCAGGGTCATATGACCCTATCATTTACATTTCGCCTCCCCCTTACAGCCAAAAGTGAGGTACTGGTAAACAACTATATGCTGCATTATATTGAGCAACAGTTAGAACGCGGAAGCCCACACGCAACCACACCAACCTTCATTCCTTCATCTGCATTAACTCTGTTGCCTTGTATCAGGTGAATATAGAAAGGCTCGTCAATGGACCACAAAGAGGACGTGTTCTGCTGTTTGTAAAAAGGAAAAGAGGGCATTTTCATTAAGATATTTCCCTGTATGTTTCTGCCTTATACATGTATACACTGTGTAAACCTTTAATGTCATTATGACAGGCAAGGCCAATTTTGTCCAACAACAACAACCAGAACCACTAACATAGTACAAAGAAAGAGAAGAGGAACTAACACTTCCAAAAGCTGAAGCTGAAATAAGTCTACGCTGGGTCATCCATTCTGTGTTGGTAGCATTTATGGGAACTACACTTCTTTGAACCCAAACACAAGTTAGTGTTTCCCTTATGTTAATACACAGTATCAAAGTTAATTGTTCCTGTCACTTGCAAAACACAGTAAACATGTGTAGGTCATATAGTAAACCAGATAAGTCATATAGAGTATACTGTATACACCGTTCAGCCATAACATTATGACCATAACATTATGCTTAATATTGTGTTGGCCTACTTTTGATAGGTATTGACCACTACAGGCCAGGAACACCCCACAAGAGCTGCAGTTTTGGAGAAGCTCCGACTCAGTCATCTAGCCATCACAATGTAGCCCTTGTCGAAGTCACTCAAATCCTTACGCTTGCCCACTTTTCCTGCTTCGAACACATCAACTTTGGAAAAATTGGCAAGCGTAAGGATTTGAGTGGCTTTGACTTCTGCAGCTCTTGTGGGGTGTTCCCGGTCTGCAGTGGTCAGTACCTATCAAAAGTGGTCCAAGGAAGAAAAGCGGTGAACTGGCGACAAGGTCACGGGTGGCCAAGTCTCAGTAATGCACGTGGGATCGAAGGCAGACCCGTGTGTTCTGATTCAACAGATGAGCTACTGTAGCTCAAATTGCTGAAAAAGGTAATGCTGGTTCTGACAGAAAGGTGTCAGATATATGTGGTTTATATTTTTTAAAGCTTCATAACGTATACAGTGCCTTGCGAAAGTATTCGGCCACCTTGAACATTTCGACCTTTTGCCACATTTCAGGCTTCAAACATAAAGATATGAAACTGTAATTTTTTGTGAAGAAGCAACAACAAGTGGGACACAATCCTGACTTTCTTAACAAATCAAAAACTGATGAATTGGAGGAGCAAGATTATTCAGCCCCTTTACTTTCAGTGCAGCAAACACTCTCCAGAAGTTCAGTGTGGATCTCTGAATGATCCAATGTTGACCTAAATGACTAATGATGATAAATAGAATCCACCTGTGTGTAATCAAGTCTCCGTATAAATGCACCTGCTCTGTGATAGTCTCAGAGGTCAGTTGAAAGCACAGAGAGCATCATGAAGAACAAGGAACACACCAGGCAGGTCCGAAATACTGTTGTGGAGAAGTTTAAAGCCGGATTTCAGTGATGCAGCCAAGAGGCCCATGATCACTCTGGATGAACTGTAGAGATCTACAGCTGAGGTGGGCGAGTCTGTCCATAGGACAACAATCAGTCGTATACTGCACAAATCTGGCCTTTATGGAAGAGTGACCAGAAGAAAGCCATTTCTGAAAGGTATCCATACAAAGTGTTGGTTAAAGTTTGCCACAAGCCACCTGGGAGACAAACATGTGGAAGAAGGTGCTCTGGTCAGATGAAACCAAAATGGAACATTTTGGCAACAATGCAAAACTTGTTTGGCGTAAAAGCAACACAGCTAATCACCCTGAACACACCATCCCCACTGTCAAACATGGCGGTGGCAGCATTATGGTTTGGGTCTGCTTGTCTTCAGCAGGGACAGGGAAGATGGCTAAAATTGATGGGAAGATGGATGGAGCCAAATACAGGACCATTCTGGAAGAATACCCCAAGCGACTTACACCTGTAATCGCAGCAAAAGGTGGCACTGCAAGTATTAACTTAAGGGGGCTGAATAATTTTGCATGCCCAATTTTTCAGTTCTTTATTTGTTAAAAACGTTTAAAATATCCAATAAATTTCGTTCCACTTCATGATTGTGTCCCACTTGTTGTTGATTCTTCACAAAAAATTACAGTTTCATATCTTTATGTTTGAAGCCTGAAATGTGGCAAAAGGTTGAAAAGTTCTAGAGGGCTGAATACTTTCGCAAGGCACTGTAACCATGTAAATAAATACTATGAAGTCAGAGAGGGAATTAATAGAGATCACAAGAAATTGAACAAATCTTGATATTATTCAAGAACTTGGCATGTGTCAAAGCGGGTGTTCAATTGCAGGATAATGGCTTTAATATGTTTTTTCTCTCTCTCAATCCAATAACAAAATGTGTAATGTTAATGAAAAACAACTAGGATACCAAGAGGCAAACCTCTCACCTTCTTCAGTGGTAAAGGGGGAGGCTTGGATAACGAGCGATTGTTGGACAGCTGACTGGCCAGTCTGCCCTGTTCATCCTGGTATTTGACAATGGTGGAGTAATGGACCATGGTCAGGTGAGGTGGCTGACCCCCTCTCAAACAGGAGAAGATGTACTGCAGAATGAGGGCAAGAGTATTGTGTTCAAAATTGTAGGACTATGGAAAGAGAGAAAGAACAAGTGTTCTCCCACACAAATCAAACACCTTATACAGAAAACTCTGGATATAAACTTCCCATGGTTACATATATACACAGCAAAATCACCAGTGTTAAATCAACTCTGAGAGTGTTAAATTAACACTCAGTGTTTATATAGTGCCAATGGGAAGTATATAAACACTGAGTGTTAATTTAACACTCTCAGAGTTGATTTAACACTGGTGATTTTGCTGTGTAGGATCAGGGAAATACAGTATGTCTAGAGGCAACTTCAATCGAATCAGAACAATCTTTTTGGAAAAATTTGTTTTAAAAATTTACAACTACATATTAGTCTACCCATTTTACAGTATCAAAAGTATTTTAAAAGATTATTATTATGCGTAATAAACCTATCATGTTTAGGTCTTGGTCACATAATCTTTGCATTAAATGACTACCTGACATCTGTGAGCCAATAACAACAGTGCAACAAAACAGGAACACCCTCAAGGAGGAAGACATTGTGTCAAAGACTATACACAGAAGAATACACCAGCATAATTTCAAAAGGTTCACCACAGAATGCAAACACTAGTAAACCCTGAAAAAGACAGAATGATCTGGTTAGTTTGCTGAAATGTAACTAACAGGCCCTTTGAGGAAAAGATGAACCTGTACCAGAATGAGTCTAAGAAGTTGTGAGTAAAAATAAACTGCTTCAAAGTACTGCTTCAAAGTACACCGCATAATCTGTGAAACTTGGTGAATGTAGTGTTATGTCTTGGACACGTATAGATGCAACTAGAACTGGCTCATTAGTCTTCACTGATGATGTGATAACAGCAGCATGAGGAAATCTGAAGTGTACAAAAACATCTTGTCTCAGATTTCTCAATGGTTCCTTCAATATGAATGAAAATACCCTTGAATTAAAACTGAGTTTATTCTTTACCGGTTGGTCATTGTATCATTTGAAATGATAAATGTTGATTACAGGGCCTTAGGAATCTCTAGCCATTTGTCACTATCAAATACGTTTGGATTACAAAAGGCAGTTTAAAATATGGAAGCTGATCATTCACTGAAGCTGAAATCTTAGATGCAAAGCAGTTCCTTTCTGAGGGCTGCTAGAGAGATATGAGTCATCCCTGGCATATAGCAAGAGTTTCAAAAACAACAACAGAGTACCCTGCCACTGAAATATTGAGTCATTCCACTCAAGACCTGACAACCAAGAGTGTCATTACAGACTTCACATATAATGACAAAATAGCAACATGGAGACAACATAAAAAAACAATGCTAATTGACTAATTCAGAATAAACAGTCTACCAGACAACACATTTACAAAAAATATGTATTATCAATAAAGGAAAATAATAAACCCAATGTGAAGTTACATTTGATTATTCTATTTAATTATTGAGACTCACTTTGAACTGGCACAGAGGGTATTTCCCGTAGATAAACTCCCACCTCCCATTGACCTGTAAAGTGTAGTTTTCAGGCTTCTCCTGTTGTGCTGAACGAAACACAGTGGCCTTCTTTTTAAGGGCACTCCTCATCAGATTAAAGGGCAGGTCCTGGGGATCCTGTTGTAGCATGAAGCTTTCCTTATGTAATAGAAACATACAAGTAATGGTAACACATTTTTTCACATCCCATTAATTAATAGAAACATACAAGTAATGGTAACTCATTTTTTACACAATCATATTTAGTACTATATACCAATTTTGTCTTAAGTTTAATTTCTGTACATCATAAATACTAATTCTGGATTTATAAATATAAATCTATAGAACAAATTATATATCTAATATGAAATATGGTAAGTGCAAGCTAATTATGTTGTGAATACAATATCATGTCTGTTTTTCAATGTACAGTTGCATGCAAAGTTGACCAGATCTCTACCTGGTACATTGTGAAATATGACAGCCTTCTGCTCATGAATATAAAATATTACTATTTATTAGACTTTTCCATAGATTCAAAATATTAAACAAAAGTGAACGTAGTGTGTGCAAAGGTTTGAGCACCATGTCACTTATAACTGCTATAACTGCTTCCAAATATTTTGTGTAGCCATCAAGCAGAAGAGAATTTTGCAGATTTTTATATACATGTGGGGGGCAAAGAACCCAAAAGCAGTTTCCTAATTCTGTGGAAACCAAAGAGGTCTCCAGGGATATCCATCAATATGAATGGGTGTGGTGACTTGTGCCTCTATATGTAATCAGTGATGTAATGTGCAAGGTTCTGCAGAATAGCTTTGTAAATAAATAAAAAGCCCAACCCACCGTTTGATACAAAACCCAATGGTGGGTTCCATAACATTGGGCAGAAATAAACCTAATGGTAAATAGCATCTAGTAGGTTGAGTGTTGCAGCTGCTGTTTTAATTCCTTTTTTTTATACCACCTTTATTTAACCAGGTAGGCCGATTGAGAACAGCTTCTCATTTGCAAGGGCGAAATGGCCAAAATAAAGTTAAATGTTTCAAAATGACAAAGTTATACATGAAGTACACAAAACTACAGATAACACAGCAGGCTACTCAGGATATACAGTCGGAATTATAAATACAGTTTGTTCAATTAAGGTCTAAGAGATGTAGATCAGTCACAAGGAAAGCTGAACTTAGGTAGGGTAAATGTAGTTTACTGTCACATACATGCAGCAAAATTCATTATCTGCATTTAACCCATCCCTCATGGGAGCAGTGGGCAGCCATTTACAGCGCCCGGGAACTGACTCCAGATCTAAGCCGGTGCTTTAGTCAGGGGCACTGACTGGGCCCCGGGGCACCCCAGGTACAGTGGGGTTTTGTCATGTAGGTGAGTGGATACCAGTAAGTTAGGCATCAAGTGTGTAACGAGGGCCAGCCAACTAGTGCATATGTCACATTGGTGTGTGTTGGTGACAAAACAGATGACGTGTGGACGAATATAGCTACATTTCTTGGGAGGGAGTGTGGGGATGTTGTGTAAATGTCATTACTGATGTGTAGGATTGGCAGGATGGGTCAGTTTCACCAGGGTGTGTCTGGCAGGAAGAGTGATGGTGGACTTGATCCTAGATTTAATTTTGGATTAGAGGGTGAATCCTCTAACATGACACATAAAATAACATCACATAAATAACATCTCCACAATCTAAAAGGGGCATAAAAGTGGCTTGGACAATTTGCATTCTGTTTCCTGAAGTGAGTGAATTTGTTCTGTACAGAAAAACCCACTCTAATCTTGAACCTTTTCGAAGGCACTTCAAAAGTTAACTTATCATCTAACCAAATATTTATAGAAGGGAACTCGTTCAATTAGGGTACCAATCAAAGTAAATCAAAACTGCGGAACGTCTGGGGCTCTAGATGCACATTTGTTGGTTGACATGGCTTTTTTCCAATTCGTCTGTGCAGAATTATTCTGACTCTCAGATTATTGGGTCTGCTTGCATGCACTGCATGTTTGAGATCTCCCCACAGATTTTCAATTCAAGTCTGAGGACTATTCTTCTTTCTTGTAAATATTTCATGGTTTAATTTGAGTTGTGTTTTGAATCAGTGTCTTGCTGAAATGAGCTTCAATGTCCTGACGGCCTATTGGATATTTGCGGACATGTTGATATTTAGTTGAATACATTTGTCTGTCCACCGTCACAATATAACCAGTTTCAGTAGCTGCCACACAACCCCAAAACATAATGAACCCACCCCGGTGCTTAACAGTTGGCATCGTGTTCTTATCTTCACACCTAACTCTTTTTATTCTCCAAATGTACCTTCTTGGTTGTGGCCAGACAGTTACATTTTTGTTTTATCAGTCAAAACCACATTGTGCCAAATTTATTCTGGCTTGTCAAGGTATACTTTTGCATACATTACACATTGAGTTTTATGATGAGCTTTTAGAAAACCCTTCCTTCTGGCAACTCTCCCATGCAGATCCTTGTTTTGTAAGGTACGTTGTACTGTGGACTTGTGAACAACTACTCCAGTGTCTGAAAGTCCTTTGCAATAATCTATGGGTACTTTTGTGCAGATCTGACGAAATCTGTCAGGTTATGTGATATTTTACTTGGTCTTCCAAATCTTATTTTGACTTGAAATGTTCAATTTAACTTCCATTACTTGACAATGTTAATGAGAGTTGAAATTGGCAGCTTTTTGTAGCCTTCTCCTGCTTTGTAAAAGACAATTATCCTAATTTATCCTCTATTAAGCCATCAGACATCTGCTTAGAGGAGCCCATGGTCGATGAAACCAGGCAGAACAACCATCACAAATTGATTAGAAGGTTTGGAGGTAATATAGAGTAATAGTTAAACACTGGAATTGAATTCACCTGATTAATTAAAGCCCTGAAGATTCAATCAACTTTTTGGTGTATAATATATAGCTATAATCATCCTATATATGAATGGCTGTAATATAAAATAAAAAAAGCACATCAACTTAAGCTGTAATTAATTACCACATAATTAGCACAAAACCTCTCGTTGTTTTATATATTAGGGCCATAAATGTATGTAGTCTCCATTAAATAGTGTCTCCAAATACAGTCCCACATTAAAATATTTTGTCTGTCAGCCAAACAACAATCTTTTACATCTACTGTTTTTATCGCAGCCTCCATTTGTCCAGATGCTAATGCTGAACCAGCAATGAAAGAACTGTAAACTGCTATTAGCAAACAAAAAAATGCACACCCGCATTTAGCCTTTAATGTTTCAGGGGATTTTAACCAAACCAATCTGAAATCTGTACTTCCCAAATTCCACCAAAACATCTCCTGCCCCACCAGAGGAGATAAAACGTTAGACCATGTCTATTCAAACATTGCTGATGTTTACAAAGCCATCCCCTCCCCCACCTAGGACAATCTGATCACCTCTCATTGTTTCTACTCCCCAAATGCACCCCCCTCAACAAACCATCAGTGAGGAGATTTAAAGTGTGTCCAGATTGGAGCCTGTTTGCCACTCTCAAACGGATATTGAGCTTCATGCCTCCTCCGTTTTGGACTACATCAACACATGCACCAACAGTGTCACCACCTACAAAAAGATAAGAACATTCCTCAACCAGAAGCCTTGAAAGAACAGTGAGGTCCGCCTCCTACTTGATGTAGGCGACTTTTCAGTTCTGGTGACGCTAAGGCCTACAGCTTAACCAGAGCCTTTTTATGAAGGGCATTAATCAGGCCAAATATGCCCACACAATGCGTATTGAGGAACATTTTCACAACAACTCTGACTCTCGATGCATGTGGCAGGACCCCCGGGCCATCATAGACTAAATAAACACAGCCCCCACAATCAGCGATGCTTCCCTCCCAGATGAGATAAGCAATTTCTACACTCAGTTTGACCTGGACAGCAAGGAAGCAGCTATCAAATCTGAGGCCCACCTAGATGACAGGCTTTCACTCACTCCACCATCTTTGTATACACTGGATTGTGCAGGTGAATTCAGGCAAAGCTCCTGGCCCTGACGGCATCCCTGGCCATGTTCTGAGGTGATGTGCTGGGCAGCTGGCAGGGGTTTTCACTGAGTTGTCCCCTCATGCTTTAAGACAGCAAACCATCATGCCGGTAACAAAACAACCTACTGCAACAAGTCTGAATGACTACAGTGGTTGGACTCAGCCCAAAATTATGAAGTGTTTGGAGAGGCTGGTCCTGGCTCATCTCAAAGCCGGTCTACCTCACACACTGGATCCCCACCAGTTTGCTTACTGGTAGAACAGGTCAACAGAGGATGCCATCTCCACGGCATTACACTCTGCCCTGACATATTTTTAAAACAATAACACCTATGTGAAGATGCTGTTAATTGACTTCAGTTCAGCATTCAACACTACCATCGCCGCCAAGCTGGTTGTCAAACTCAGCGACCTGGACATCAGCACCTCCCTCTGCAACAGGACCCTTGACGTCCTGACCAACTGACCAGTCAGTTAGATAAGGCAACCACAGCTTCTCTACCCTGACCTTGAATACACAGCTGAGCAGTCTACTCTACTTTTTTGTCATGCAGATGAAACCACAGTCGTAGGCCAGATCAGCAACAACAATGAGTCAGCCTACAGGGAGGAAGTCCAGCAACTGGTGGCCTGATGTGCCGATAACACTTGACTGTCAACGTAAAAAAGACCAAAGAGCGTGATTACATGAAGTACAAACGCTGAGGGCCAGTCAATGGAATCTATACCTTCGTCATCCAGGAACTGCCTACATACTCTGACCACATGAGGCCAGGCATTGTACTGCACCAGGAGGAACCCAGGGCACACTGCACCAGTGTAAGATCTGAGGATGGGTCTGAGGATTTCATCTCGGTACCTAACAGCAGTCGGGGTACCGTTGGCTAGCCCGTGGAGGTCTGTGCGACCCCCCTCCAAGGATGCCTCGCCAAGAAGAACTGTGCATTGTGCTGGAATGGTAAAACAAACCACAACGCTTCCATCTGGACGCCCATCCACCAACCTCCACCCCTGCCCTAGCAAACATTTACATTACTTAACACTGAGTACACTCCTGCGCAGTGCTAGTCCTTCATTTGTTTTCATATTTCACGCAATTTCCCTTCTCATATGTTCATATTTCAGGGAATTGGGTTTTAAATATAGTTCCATGAAAATGTCATTCATGAGATTTAGAGCTGACAAATACACATTGACTGTGAGATGTCTTACAAGAATTGGTTTTCTAACAAATTTGTTCTTTCCACTGTCACAAAGGATTTTTTGTAACTTCTGACAATCATGTCACATCCTAGTACTTTTAGTATCAAATGTGCATTTTTAGTATTTTCACCTTATTGAGATTCCTAACTGTTGTTGAAAATACTTGTAAACTGACAGTGAGTAATGTTTGTGGTTAGTGTGGGAGTTGGAACTTCCAAAGTGTGCAAGTTTACTTTTACCTAAAGTCATCCTTCAGATCTTAGCTTGGTCTACTTGTGGTAGAACTTTAGACATTTTCAGTCAAAGACATAATCGCTGACAGACGGTATAAATTCACATTTCATTCCAATCAGAATGTCCCATGTCCCTTGACCATAATTTAACAAAAAGTAACTAATTTATTTATTACAAAGACTATTTATAATTTAGAGTAACATAACAGTAAAAAAGCCCAGTGTAACATGGCACTCACATCACTGGACTCAAACTTGACGTTGACAAAGATCTTCTTAGTGCATTTTGTCTTGATGCCTCCGGACTCTGCTAGCAAAACACATGGCTCTAATTCACATGAGAAGCTGTACTCCATCCACTGGTACCATGGTAATCGCTGGCGTTCCTGGGCCCTCTCTTCACAGAAGGTCCGCATCTTGGCCCGGAACTCGTTCACCTCGTGGTTTTTTTGGGAGTCAAATTCATGCAGACCTGAGAGATGTACAGAAGTGGACAACATGTCTGGTGTTTGAAACATATTCAGTGACAAAGATATAATAGCAAATTATACTAATTCCCATCATACTAATACCCATCAATGTTTTTCCACAAGCATTATACAAAAATCTCTTTAGCATGTAACATGGATGGCGGGGTTTCTTAAAACCATGATGTAGTACAGATTATCTCCACGACCAAATCTCCCAGACCCTAAAAGTGCTTAATTTCAGGACTTTTATTTGTTCATGCACAAAATAATAATCATTATTCATCAACAGTGCATGCCAGTAAGAGGTGATGCAAACCTTTGCCAATCAGCAGGCTGATCTGTGTGTTTGTGAGCTTCTCCACGCGGTCTCCTTCCCGGGCCACCAGCTTTAGGATGGGCATGAAAGGACGGACGTCGCACAGACGACGAGTTTCATCGTCTAGCTCCTCACGCTCCGCTGTGGCGTTGATGCAGGTGAACACATAAGCTTCTGGGTCACTCAGTGCCCCATACAACGGTTCACTGCTGGCGTTCCTCCACAACGTCTGTACAAACAAATACATGAATACACATACACACACAGTATCACACACAAACATCACACAACCAATATAACCAATACTGACAACACATTAGCTGACCATTCTCACACAAATAAACTGATCACACACTGAAAAGGCAGAAGCTAACTACACAGACTACAATAGAGCAACCACACACAGCATTTCAAATTAATAAGAAACATACAGGTCCACTGACACAGACACAGTAGGTACTGCTTTCAAATCAAGTGGAACATACTGATCTTTAACAGGGGCAACCTGGGATTTCTATTTAAGAACAGAGACTGTGAGTATAAACCATAAATATGCAAAATCCTCAGGAAATTCTGGATCCTTACTTCTGACAGACTAATCATATTGAAAATGTTGTTTCCTCATAGCCTTTAATTAAATGTACACATACACAGCAAAGACTCTGGTGTAGAAACAACACCCTAAATGTTAAATTATCACTCCAGAGTGTTAATTTAACACTTAGGGTGTTGATTTTAAACCAGAGTTTTTTGCTGTGTACAAATGCATTTTTATTGATTCCAGGACCTACTTTTTTGATGGCCCCGATGGTGTCGTTGTGAGACACAGGGAAACTCAGGAAGATGCCCGTGGGCAGCAGGAAGTCTATCGTGACCTTCTGATCACCCTCCTTTTCCCACTCGCCAAGCATCCCATACTCCCCTGGGGGCATGGTGATGGCCTCTCATTTACTGCTGTACCATGGGAAAGGAAAGCCAACTGGCCATTTAGACAAGCAAAGCAAGACTCAATGACAATTACTTTCTGCTAGGACCTTTTGCTGCAAGGCCAGAAAATCACACAAAACCAATAAACATTCAAATTAATCTGCAGATTGGCTAGGAATATGTTGTTATAAGTTTTTAGAAAGCGTGTAATCATTTATAAACTATACATATATATATATCTATAAGATCTTTTATAGAATTGAATAATATTTTGATAAAATACTTCTCTCAATCTATTAAAACTATCTATTAAAACTATCAACATCAAAACACTGAAAAATACATTTTGATAATACTTCCACATACTTTAAAACTATTATTTGCATAAATCCTAATCAATTGCAGCTACTGTACCATGGACGTATAAGAATAATTTTGCCTTGTAATGACTGTAGGTTGCGAACAGTTAAGGAAGACATTTTCAGCCTTTGAAATTAGAAGTGTGTGTCCACAAAAGTTTAGAAAACTGTGCTTGGATAAAACCTTTTGAACACATATGTTCTAAACTAAACATTAAAGTACATAAAGGCTTAAATGTGAAAAATTCACTGTGAAATTTGGCTTCAGTAGGTGAATCTGGAAAAGCAAATAAACCTTAAAATGTAAAGATCAGTTAGGAGTAATTTGCTTGTAAAGATTAAAATGTGCAGACAGGCACTAATATTGATGCCTGGAAAATATATAGTTATAGTACTTGTACCTTTCATAATATAACCCTACTTGCATAAATTCTAAATTGTTTCAAGGGCCATCAAACTGAATGGAAACATTCTCGTGAATACTAGTCTTGCAGAAATGCCATTCAAACTTTAAACAGTGCAGACTGGAAAATTGTGCCTCTAAACAGCTTTTCATACTATTACTATGTTTTGGAACTATATCGATTGTAAATTTGATTTGAAGCTCTGTATATTGTACTTCACTGGGTAATATTTGGATTCAACACTTTTGTTTTAGCAACAAGCCACAAATCATTTTCAGCTACACCACACCTATATTGGCATTTGCAAATGGATTCAACAAGTTGAATGAATTTAGATAGGGTTCAACACACTATAAAACTTGTTTTATCCCTGATCAATTCAAGTTTGGAACACAGACTTCAAGATTCTTAACTGAAATCACTCAAACGGTTAAAGCTCAAATGAGGATATACTGTGGCATTCAAAAAACACGACAGTAAATCCGCAGTACTGTATATACTTTTTAAAACCCTATTACCATCAATATCACACCTAATATTACTCAATAAATACTGTAGCAAGCACAACACATTTGTTTCTCTAAACATCCTTTCCTAATAATAACTATTACAATATTTGAACCGAATATGTTGCCAAAATCACAAACACAGTAGTATACTGAATAGTCAACCATGGGTGGTTCAAGCATACACATCTATTTTGAGTCTAATGCCAGTGACCTGTGTAAGGATTTTTTTTACTTCCAGTAAGAATCATCATGAAGTAACTATTATAGAAAATATGTATGTTCTTCTGTGCTTACTGAATGCAGCTTGGCATACCTTCAGTACAACTAGCCTACAGTACGAAAAATCTGCAGGATTTAACAACAAAATACAAAAAAAATTTAACTCTCAGGGCAAGAAACAGTTGTCAGACTGTGCATTATATAAACAACTGTACGTTACAGACAAAGGACAGGTGAAGATAGCTACTGTAATATAGTTTAGTCACTTGCCTTTGCTTACAAGCCTTTACAGCCACACATCTCTTCATCTTCTACGATTGATTGACATGCTTTTTGTCCATTGGTAAATAGCATGCAGAAAGATATTATAATTGATCCTATCCCTGTTCCACTGCACAACAGAGAGGATAATTTTCACAGAACTCGCAGAATATCCAAAACTGTCTTAGGTGAGAGGAACCTCCTCAGTACTCTAGAGGTGTGGTGATGTGCACTCACTATATGACATTCACTTTGTCTCAACACTCTCAAATGAGAACTGCTAAGTTTAAGACCAATGATCTGTATGAACGTAGGATTGCTGATGATAGGCCAATGAGATTCTTTTTGCACCCTGTGCACTCTCGCTCTCTCTCTCACACACACTAAATCCAAACTGTCAAGTCATTACTCCATTTCCCTTGATAGTAGAATATAACCCACAGTAGTACTACTATATACACAGTAGTACTGCTTAGAGTATGTATATGTATATACAGTATAGTATATTTAAAATGTAAAAGTATGCAATAATGTGTTTGTGGTAGAGTGTATATGTAATGGTCTTGACTGTACTCTGCACATTGCCTTGTCAACCATTTCGGATTGTTTTTAGATTGCTAATTCAAACAATAAGTCATGCAAATGATCATGTTTCTATGACTAGTAACCTATTTTAAGCTTGCAAGTAATCAACCCACAAGAGAAAGTAAAAAGACCTCAGTGAGTGAAGAACAATTCTTGAACAATTCATAGCCTTTGCTCAATACTTTGTTGAAGCACCTTTGGCAGCAATTACAGCCTCAATTCTTTTTGAGTATGATGTGACAAGCTTGGCACACCTATTTTTGGGCCGTTTCTCAGATTCTTCTTTTCTTTTCAGGACCTCTCCCCATCAGGTTGAATGGGGAGCGTCAGTGCACAGTCATTTTCAGACCTCTGCAGAGAGAAGTCGTGGCTCTGGCTGGGCCACTCAAGGACATTCACAGAGTTGTCCTGTAGCCACTCCTTTGTTATCTTGGCTGTGTGCTTAGGGTCGTTGTCTTGTTGGAAGATGAACCTTCACCTCAGTCTGATGTCCAGAGGGCTACAGAGCATGTTTTCAGCAATGATGTCTCTTTACATTGCTGCATTTATCTTTCCATCGAGCCTAATTAGTCTCCCAGTTCCTGCCACTGAAAAACATGCCCACAGCATGATGCTGCCACCAACATACTTCACTGTAGGGATGGTATTGGCTAGGTGATAAGCAGTGCCTGGTTTACTCCTGACATGACGCTTGCCCTTCAGGCCATAGTGTTTAATCTGTGTTTCATCAGACCAGATCATTTTTACTGAGGAATGGCTTCCAACTATCCACTCTACCACACAGGCGTGATTGGTGGAGTGCTGCAGAGACGGTTGTTCTTGGTTTCTCTCCTCTCTCCACAGAGAAATGCTGGAGCTCTGTCAGATTGGTCTTGGTCACCTCCCTGACTAAGGCCCTTCTCCTCTGATCACTCAGTTTGGCCAGGTGGCCAGCTCTAGAAAGAGTCCTGGTGGTTCCAAACTTCTTCCATTTAAGGATGATTGAGACTGTGCTCGCTGTGCTCATTGGGACCTTCAATGCTGCAGATATTTTTCTGTACCCTTCACCAGATCTGTGTCTCAATACAATCCTGTCTCAGAACTGTGGGACATTATACACATGTTTGCCTTTCCAATCAACTGAATTTACCACAGGTGGACTCTCAGGTTGAGGAAACATCTCAAGGATGATCAGTGGAAACAGGATGCACCTGAGCTCAATTTTGAGTGTCATGGCAAAGGCAGTGAATATTTAGGTAGGTGCTTTTTTGTTTTCTATTTTTAATACATTTGCTAATTTAATCCATATTGGAATAAGGGTGTAACATAACAAAATGTGAAAAAAATGAAACGTGAATATTTTCCGGATGCACTGTATGTGACTACTGGCCACAGTGTTATGTAGAGTATGGAAGGTGTAAGCTGTAGTGGACGCCTTAGTGATGCAGGTGCAATGTGTTACACCACTGTGCCACTTGAGAGTTCTAATTTTAAAGCTAGCTACAAAAAAATGTTTTACATTGCAGTACCAAAATGGATACACAGTGGTTTCAAACAATGCTTCCGGACAGTCAAAGATTAATATATATTCTTGGTTTATACAACGTATCATGTGTAGGTGGCTGTGTATAAAATACTATTCAAGACAAGCTCTATTCATGGATTTCTAATTTCAGGCTGTAATTCAAAATGGATACAAAAATCACCGAATAAATGACCAAACTTTCCACACAAAGATGCATAGCAAATTAAAATAGATAAACCATATTCTCACTCAGGAAATTATTGGTCGGTGATTAAGTCAAGCTTCTCAACGATTTATTTAAAGGAGAGTTTATATTTGTCCGTTTCATTTAACAAACCATGGGTTTGAGTATGAAGACTACATACATCATTGAAAAGGAAATGTATATAATTTTACACTTATACTATTGCTCAGAGAAATAACATTTATTTTACCACACAAATTTTGTAATTGATCAAAATTTAATTTTAACCAATAACATGGTTGCCTCTGCATGGATCCTGACACTTGGGCACAAGCGAATCACAGATCCTGAAACTTGGGCGCAAGCGAATCACAGAGCTGGACCTTAACCCCTACCACATATCAAAGCCCACAAAATACCTATTGAGCTACACAGACTGCAAAGCAATCCCATTATCTGGCTTTAAAACTGTGAATCATAGAGGGCAGTTCATATAAAACACAGATGAAAGAAATGAAGAATTTGGAATACTTATGAATGGAGGAATAGATAAGTTACTGTATATCTCTTCTAAACAATTACCTACTTTAAGGGGAGGTGTGATAACAGGGGGATTTAAAAACATGAATTCTCTGAGCAACTGTACTATTATAAAACAATATGACTATTTTATCAACACTAATGATTGTTGAACTTCATTAACAATTTACACATTTTCTGTCCCCAGAATACAGTCTCCCTTCAAACAAAGCTATACCCTAATAAGGCTTAAACCTGCAGTGTGGAAACCTTACACATAAACAAATGTCCGTTACAGACCAGCCCTTGCCAGACAGTTCACACAATACTGAATTAGTGATTCGCTCTGTATTTGGCAGTAAACAGTGTTTTTAAATTTGGTGTCTGGTGCAACATTCCTGCACTGGTGCACCTGTAGTGATGCATTTTACATCACCCAGCAATGATTGGTTTGCCAGAGCTGAAGAGAGGAGGCAACTGTTGCAAAGGAAGGAGGGGCTTATGTTACAGGAACTAGGGGTATGCTGTAAAATGCTTCAGAAAAACCCAAGAAGCATTTAAGAAAACTCTCTGACGCTCCAGATGAAAATGAACTTGGCGTTCAAATGAAAGATTACAGTCTAAAAAAGAAAGCGATCGATGCGAAAGGCATACGCCATAAACTCACATCACAAGTGTTTGTGTAATTACTCTCACTGCCAGAAGGGGGTGAAAGAAGTTCCACACTGCAGCACCATCCTGCTCCTGGAGAACTACTCTCCTGTAGGTTCTCACTCTAACCCCAGTAGTGACTTACCAGATGAAGCTTTTCATTCAGCTTATTATTAGCATCATTTGAAGCAGGATTGAGTTCCAATGAAATATTGCAATGCAATGAAATAGAAGTCACAAATAAGGGTTAGAAAAAAACACCTGCTTCTATTCAATGAATATTCATTTTTTTAATATATGCGTTACCATTTATATTCAACATCAACTAAACCTTCCTCAGCCTCTCAGTCTAACACATTAATTACATTATTTTAGCCAATCAGAGAAACACAAATGGCCATTTTTCATCATGTAGTACAATTCAACTTCTCTCTCTTCAACCGCTAACAGAGCCAACTGTTTCCTGCGTTTATTAAAGAAAACCAACCCCACAAGATGCACAGAAATAGTTTAACAGAAAAGGATGAATAAGCAACACTCACAAGGTGAATGCACCCTGCGCTCTCTCTCTCACACACTAAATCTAAACTGACATGCCATTACTCCATTCCCCTGGATAGTAGAATATAACCCACAGTAGTACTACTATACACTCAAGTCAATGAAATGTATATTTCAAAACAAAGTTTATTTTCTCTGTATTATACATTTCAAGTGCATTTTTAATCTCAACTTCAATGGAAAAAATATATGATAATTTCGTGAAAATAAAAATTTAGCCATGTATGGCATTTAAATATATAGCTATATACTGTATATACACATACTGTATACATGGCATGAAAACCTAGTACTAAGCATAAAAAAGTATTACGTAAATTAAAAATACACACGCTTCTATAGGAGTACTGCTTTATGGTCTTACCTGTGAAACCATAAGATAGGAGGCTTAGGGAAAGCGTTTTACAACAGCAGGACTTAGATTAGAATCTTAAAACACTGATGTGTAACAAGAGCACATTTACAACCAGCTGGTTAAAACAGGAAGTTAGTATGGAGAAGAGAAACTGTGGGCCATATCAAGTTACAGACCCCTTTGCCCTTACCCATCCACCTTCACCAAGTGTGAACACAGCACACAGCTCTCACACAGCAAAATGTTGACAACACAGTTAGTTTAATTTATGGCATTCTAAAGCATCACAAAGTCTACTGTTATAAAGTTGTATGTTTTTATGTTTATGTATTCCTGTTTATAATGAACTGTATAAGGTGTTTAATATCTAATTCACTGTTTGGTTTCAACACCTTTGCACAAATGTTCTTTAATTTCAATTCAATAAGAAAATATTACTATTCTTACAACGGTAAGAAACATTTTAATAGAATTTTATTGAATGAAATTAGAATTAAAATCACTACATTTGTGGGAAGAATTACACAGTTGCCAACTAGTAAAATTATGGTTGAATTCACAGGAGCCCGACCTGCACACAAGGAGTCGCTCGAGAGTGACGTGTGGCGTTAATTATGTCCAAATACTTACCCATTTACTTCAGGTAGCACTTTACCAAATTGAACCGCCTATTGCACCTTGACCAGCAGAGTCCCTGGACTTAGCCACCATGAGTGAACCTTTAAAAAATGCAGTGATTATGTCAGTTGTCATTAATTACAAACAACTCCCTTCATGTATTATATGACATGCTGTCTAAGAGTTGAGTGTGAGACTTGATAACTAGATTCAACTAGACAGTGCAGTTCTGAAACTGTGGATTATTTTCTGCCTAGAATAAAACGCATATAATTATACTTTGGTTTTAAACATTCTTTCAGGGTTCAAATACTTTTTAAACCTATGTTTTGCAGCTCTAAAAATTAATTATTGAATTAAATGTTTTGTGTTTAAAAATGGATAGTGTTAAAAACAAAATATATGACCTATTGTTTATTTTTTGCATTCCCTTTTGCTAAATTTCATAGTGTCAATACGTCTCGAGTTTAATGTAATTTCTCATTAGAAGCCAATGCCTAATATTTCCCAATCATTGCTGAGTTCTTTAGACTATATGCAATAAAAACGCCATGGATGTTTGGTGACGAGAGACTCTGGAGTTATCAAGGTCAGTTTTGAATTTGAAGATCTAATCCAAGTCCCATATGAACAGGAGTTACTGGTGTCATGATATTTCTCACCACGCAAATAAACATCCAAACTGCTCAGCTATTCTTTTTATTATTATTGGACTAATATAGAACATTAAGTTTTGTAGTTATTACAATTAAACAGGACTTGTGCAATTTAGCATTAAGTTGTAGCCTAAATATATACTTACAAAAAACAAAAAGGTACTATAAGAAAGAACTTCTATAATATTAGATGACTTTCAATATCACAATGTTCTATATTATATACACAGGTGTGCCATTTACAAATAAGCATTTTCACCTGTAGCCTAACTGATGTGTAACATGTTAGAGAAAAATAAAAAGTCTTATGATGTGTAACATGTTGTTGAAAAATAAGGTCTCAAACATATCACATTGTCAGCAACATTGATGACTTCCAATACTAAGAACTGCATTATAAAATGGTGCAGTTCAAAAATCAAGCTACTACTTGACATATCAAGGAAGCTGAGCTTATGCTTTTACAGTTGCAAACAACCACTTTCTCTTCGATTCCTTTTTTCCTTGGAATATATAATTGTCCCTACAAAAATGTCCAAATTTACTAATATCAGTTTTTTCTCAGGAACATTTGTATTTGAAATCATCCATCTGTTGTTTTATATTTCTTATTTTATATAGTACAAAAGAGTTCTCAAACTGTTTTTAAAAAATCATGTCAGGGGTTAACACTACAGGATGATTCTGGACGATGTGTTTGAAATGACATTTTCAGAGTACCAATCTCATAATGCTTATTGGGAGTAGTGGCACTTTCTCTACCACATGGAGGGGCACTTGTGGCAGATTTTAGAGTAGAAAACATTTTGCTGGATTTTGGTGTAGCAGTATGGGCTCTTGACACCGGACCGTGTGGGCCCCCTGGCAACAGGGATTTAAGTACCGACTCTGCTAGACACTGCTTGTGACTGTCATTAAAATTTTTAAATGCAGGAAATATATATACTGTATTATAGTGATATGAATTTCAAACTTTTTTTATACATACATATATATATATATATATATATATATATATATATATATATATATATATATATATATATATATACATATATATACATATATATATATATATACATATATATACACATATATATACACATATATATACACATATATATACACATACATATACACATATATATACACATACATATACACATATATATACACATACATATACACATATATATATACATACATATACATACATATATATATACATACATATACATACATATATATATACATACATATACATACATATATATATACATACATATACATACATATATATATACATACATATACATACATATATATATACATACATATATATATACATACATATACATACATATATATATACATACATATACATACATATATATATACATACATATACATACATATATATATACATACATATACATACATATATATATACATACATATACATACATATATATATAC
>JACXGM010010621.1:0-26014 GCA_016801145.1 Umbra pygmaea | reverse complement strand
TGAAAATGGTTCATTTGTTTTCATGTGTGCTTGAAACATTTAATTCAGCTATATTATAGAAAACAATATGATGCCATCATGAGATAGAGATAGAATTAAGCAGTAGAACAAAAGGATTCATTAAATATTATTTTAAAAGATAGCATTGACTTTGAATGAAGTCGGTTCAATCTAAAAAAGTAGCTTACATGTAGTAAGCCACTTTTGCCATTTTTTTGTAGCTTAGCTTGCTACATTTTCCTGGGGGGAGCTTCAGTGTAGTGAAGCTTCTTTTGGTGTAGAATAACTAGTAGCTTAGCTCACTACATTTTACAAGTAGCTTGCCCAACACTGGCAACAAGTGATATAGTATTGGTCCTTTGCTCTATTTCACCATTTATTTAAGTTATAGAAGATATCTAAATTCACGTCAAATAAGGTCTGTGTTTTGTGTCGGATTACACCGCCTTTGTAACATTGCCCCCTCCTGCGAGTGACAATCCAGCAGCCTCGCACTTCCTATGTTGTATGTTGTGAACCCGAACAACTGATGGATTCACTAACCAATAGTTTGCCTGTTCTAATCTGCCAACTCCACAGCTGTTTACGTTTCAGTCATTAATGTTATATTTAGGTTTCCATGTTTTTTGGTCTCTTGTCACTTATTGTTTCAAGTAAAGAGCTATATGTTAGTGTGTTTGCTACTTGATATCTTTTTGCCCAGCGAGGCTCATTTACTTTTATAAACAGTGTTTATTTGGCTTAAACGCCATTTAGTTCTTCATCTTCTTCACATTTGTCACCTGTTATTCTCCACTGCATCATGGATCATTACAGCCTTAGCGTTTTGATGACTGGTTAAATATCTTCTTCTGTCTAAAAGTAAAACTAGGACAGTGGACAAAAAATACTCAACAGAGAACAATTAGACATGCTCACCACAGTTGACAAGTTGAAATTTCTGTTGATGAACTCCACGCAACATCCGTTTGATCTCGGTTCTGTGTTTCAGTTGAATATTGCCTTACAGCGCTCTTTGCTGTGTATTCAGAAGTCACATCAGCCAGGAAGGATGGCTAAAGGTTCTAGTGAAATTGTATATGGTTGTATTATGTACAAAAATAGTGCTAACTAACAAAAACAATAATTTCATGTTTTCTGAATTGGTCCTTTGAAGAGGCATGAAATAATGCCAAACAGTCCCTTTCATGTATCAGGCTTTTCTTTTTGCAGACAGCACATGAATTTGAGCCAGGGTGGGAAATTAATTATTAAGCCCAGTAGCCATTGAAGCCAAATTTTACCAGCCACAATTTATTTCCTAATTCAAATACATAAAAGAAATGTACTAGCATCTCATCAGCAACTCCTCAGCAGGTGATACGCATCCTCCGCTGCAACCGTACATCTCAGAATTTCTCCTAAATTACGTTCTCAGGAAACTATTTTGAAAACCTGAATTACGTTATATGCCAACATATTTAGGGATTTTTACATTTGAACTGCACGTTTCGTTATTAGGCTATATTTGTACCTCAATTACGTTGCTCCGGTACATTTAGTTTAGCTGGTTTATGCGAGAACATTCCATACATTCTGTTCGAAATTATATTGCAACATTCACAGTTAAGGTTAGGTAGGTGGATACTAACGGTTGAGGTTAGGCATGACGTTACTAATGGTTAAGGTTAGATATAAAGTTAATGAGGTTAAGGTTAGAATTAAGGTTAGGGTTAACATTACAAAAACCAACAATCGCTTTTCTGTATGACACAAGCAATGTAGAACAAAACACACACAAAGTGCCGGTGTGGATTTGAACTCGCGAACACTGGCATGCAAGTCGCGAGTTATACGCCCATCCACCACCCCCGACCACTGCCCTAGCAAAAACTATGCTATTTACATGCTACGTCATGATAATCATATGTTCTTATTTAACATTATTTGAGTGTTCAATTTAGTTCCCTACAAACGTAATTGACCCAATCATACGTTCACATTTCACATATTTCGGTTTTACAAAATAGTTCCCTCAGAACGTATTTCATGTGATTTAGGGCTGCTCCAATCGTGTGTCGCCAGGCCCTCACATTTATATCTTGTTGGTTATTGTAGGTGGATGCCATAAGTCAGTACATACAGTATGTGGATGTTTTACACATTCGCCAACTATAAAAAACATGTTTAAGTTCACAGTCACCCAACCTTCACACAAGGAGTTGCTCAAGAGTGACGTTAAGAGTAGATTGTACCTGACTACTTACCCTTCTGCCCTGGGAAGCACTGTAGCAATTTCCGCTGCTCCTAGTCGAGCCCATGAGCCTAGCCTGAATGCCATTATCAGGATAAGAACCCTGGCCACTGTGATGTAGTTGTGCTATGGGGCAGACTTAGACCACTGCACAACTTGGAGGCCCCATTTACCTAAAGTTTGGTCTCTGTACAGTACATGTTATGTCGGCTCTCATAGTACTGCCTGGTTGACCAGGTTGTAAAGGGCCTACAGCAGCTCATTAGTATTTCTTATTCGGAATGAAGAACTCCAGCATCTGCCAGGGGACGTTGGTGTAGTCATCGATGATCTAGAGCAGTGGTATTCAACTCTAACCCTACGGGGTCCGGAGCCTGCTGGTTTTCTGTTCTACCTCAACATTAATTGGACTCACCTGGTGTCCCAGCTCTAAATAAGTCTCAGATTAGAGGGTTGCAATGAAAAAATGGAGTGGATCTGGCTTCGAGGTCCAGAGTTGAATACCCCTGATCTAGAGGTAGTGAAAGGTCCGATTGCAGTCCTGTCTGCTTGAGCCATATTTCTGATACTAAACTTCACCTACTAAAGACATCCAAAGACACTCGGCTTTACTTTTGAAATGTTCTAGAAAATCGAATCCATCTTGATCATTGCAAGATGTATCCCTAGGTTCAAAATCTGTGCTGTAAACTACAAACAAATCACAACATTACCTCACGTGCAGATTGATATAGATATTGTTTTGTCAATTCTAGAACTTTATTTTGTAATATACTTTGAGTAGGTTAAAGGTTTTACATCTTTGAAATACATTTCTACCTCCTCTCTTTAATCTCCTGCTCTGATGTCTCATCATCCTGACCACGTCCTCTCTTACCAACATCTCAACTCTACTCCCAATTGACTGGGACAGAACAGTATCTGTCCCCTGAACCTACATGCAATTGTTGAGATCTGAGAACCTTTTTGGTACAGTACAAGCTACTGTATATGGTATAACTTAACCTACAGATGCAAGTTGGAGCAATTACTGTAGATTGACTACAACTATGAAATCATTGAAGATACATAAGGCATACAGTAGTGCTTGAATGTTTGTGAACCCTTTACAATATTCTACATATGTGCATAAATATGACCAACATCATCATATTTTCACACGTCCTAAAAGTAGACAAAGAGAACCCAATTAAACAAATAAGAAAAAAATATTAGCTTGGAATAATGATCTATTTTTACATTGCTGTAAGTGGAATAAATATATACAGTAGTTTACTGTTTTGGTACCAACACTGTGGATTTTCAGGAACTTTAAGCCTTTTTGTACAGTATGTAATATATGTAAATAGAAGCATTTATTTAAAGATGTATACACAATATATAATGATGTATTCTGTAATTCAATCAACAAAACAGCAATGTTTGCAGCTGGAGAAAAGTAACCACTCATATTCGTAGACAGAACTGGATGTAATATTTGATCATTTATTATATTAATGAGATTATATCTCAATTATAAAAACAATTATAAAATTATGTGTATATAACTTTAAAAAAACACCCTAGTTGTTCTGTGCCCTGATCATTGGGCCGTTATATCCAGGGGCCAGGATTTCAAAATCTACGTTTATTTTCGTGGTTTAGAAACCAGTATTTTTTAATAATATCATGTTCGTAACAATTGCAGATATATTTCCAGATGATAATATTTAAAAAGGTATTTTGTAGCCATAAGGCACATCTGAGAAAGCATATGCAACATTTATGTTTGGCAGGTACATGCTAGCATAAATTATTAGGCTCTGGACATTTCTACATACATTTACCTTACAATTGGAGTTTAGTTCATCTCATATGACCACATATCTTGTTGTTTTATTTATTGTTGGAGAGATTACAGTATATCATTGTCAATACAATGGACATGGCTCCTAGCACTTTGAAGTCAACAAATGCAATCTGACCCTAATGGCACTGTCTAGGAACAGAGACTATTTAAGGTACTGTATTTTCCCATTTTCCACCCAGAACATACAGCAGTTATTTAAAAACCTGCTAGAAAACATTGGCTACAAAGTAGCAAGTTAAGCTTGTAGACTACATTTAATAAACTGTGGCATGCATTTCCAAAGGTACAGTCATCTACAAGTACATTACTGTTGCAGATTTATTGAATATTTTAATGTCAATAATATGATATTACAACCACAAAAAAAATGATATTTTGTCTACATAATGTATTCACCAAGTTTCCAGATAGGACATCAAAGCCTTCAGAGAAGACCCACCATTTCAGCAAAAAGATAATTAAATCTCATACAGTACATACTGTAAGTAAAAAAATGTATTTTTGTATCTTTTATTATCTCATGTAATGATAGGGTATCAGGCCAATGTGATATGGCACATTCGCTATAAACATATCAAATGACAATTATTCTAAATTGTTGAAGATTCTATTACCATGTTTTTGAAAAAATACTTTTATATTTTATGATAATCTTTAAAAGTAGAGATAAAAAGTCACAAGAAATTGAACACAACTAGTTTTATCAAAGTACAGCAGATAGTATGCTCTAAAAGCATTTTATTGTAGCTAGCTTATGAATAACACTTCCTCCATTTTAGGCCACCGAAAGTATTTGGACAGTTGGCTCTAGATCTATTTGGCAGGTGTTTTTTGCATTGTTAGTGCATGCACAAGAGAGCTATCAAAGTGTCATTTTGGGCATCAGAATACATTTGTTAGAGATATTGCCTGTAGATGAGAATCTTTTGGAATGTATATTTGAGGACTTTTGAAGAATTACATTTGTTCATCTCATGTACTGAAAAGGACAGTCTACAAAGGATAATATTCCAGGTGAGGGGTTAAATCATTGTTTAAACGTGCAATATGTAATTTTTGGCCACCAGGGGGCTCTCAAACAAAACAATAGCAAAAGATGTACTTGGATGACGTCGGGAGGTTGCGTGGGATCATGGGTTTTGTTATCGTCGTCAATGACAACCTTCCAATCTACCGTCTCCGGCAGAAAAAATGTTCACTGACAAAGTAATATATTGTTAAAAAAAATTATTACTTTATTCACGTTATGTTTGGCGGCTCCCTGGACCTTAGAACAACTAAAGAAGTCACAGGTTATATGACGCCATTTACGGGCGACAAAATGAAATGTCCCGTGTCTTTGGATTATATTACAAATTTCTCTGGATTTGAAAGTTAGTGGAAACATTTAGGATAATGTAAGTACACAACTAAGAAATATATATAATATATGTATAGTGATGTTTGCTTTTAATGCAAAGTATGTATTTTGTTATTGTTTTGATTGATATTACATATTGTACCTTTAAACTGGCCAAGGCATACAGTGTAAAAAATACAAGGTGGCTTAACTTAATTTGTAACCTGGCTGCCCTAAAATCTTGAGTCAAATCTGATCTGAATCTTTAAAGTATGTCCAGCTGACCAACCTGATTTACAATAGAAATAGATAAAATTGCTATATTTAAGGTTTATTTAATAGATTTGTTAAATGGTAAATGGACTGCATTTATATAGCGCATTTTTCTGACCAACAATGGCCACCAAAGCGCTTTACATTGCCTCACACTCACCCATTCATTCACACATTCATACACCGATGGCAGTGTCAGCCATGCAAGGTGCCAGCCAGCTCATCAGGAGCAACTGGGGTTAGGTGTCTTGCTCACGGACACCTCGACACTTGGTCAGGAGGACCCGGGAATCGAACCACCAACCTTCCGGTTGATAGACAACCGACTTGACCCACTGAGCCACTGCCGCCCCTGTTACTGTCACTGAATTATTCAAGCTCTGAACTTTACATTTAGTGCAGGTGAAATATTTAGTTGTCTAGAAACATAAGGGGCCCTATCTTACACCCAGCGCAATTGACTTTTTACACCAACGCATGTATCATTCCTATCTTGCACCCGACGCATGTGGGATTTTTTCCTCCACAGACGTGCATCGGTAAATTAGGGAATGAATTTGCGTTCGTTGGGCAGTTCAGCGAAAAGAAGAGGCGTGTTCCGGCGCAAATGTGCTATCTTGCAGTTCCCGAAAACAATTCCGCCACTGACCAGGAAATACCTGGGGTCCGTTATTCGTACGTTACTTAATACATCTGAGATCAAATTACACATCCAAGATGACTTCATCTGGCTAATCATGATCTGGCAAATTTTGTTCTTCAAACACACTTGCCGTTTACGATTAGTATCGCTGTATTGAGTGATCTGAGATGATTGCGCGTATGCGCGTTGGCATAAAAGGGGAGATGTATTGATGGTAGAAACGCTGATCAGCAACACTGCTATAGACCTCAACAGTCCCACCCACAGCCGAATCCGGAAGAAAGAATACAATACATTTTCTCCATTGAAAATTCGAAAATAAGACATAAAATCGTAACCGTCGATGGGAGACTTAAGACCAGCTACGACATGACTAAGCGATTGTATATGCTCATATAGACGCCAAAAGCACATGGGGCACCAACCTTGTTTTGAGATAAATGTATTTTATTTGCGATGTCTTGGATAGTTACTTCATTACCCACAATCCTAAACCAGCAGTGATGCCCCTGATTCAATATGGTCCAGCTGCAGCCTGTAGCCACTCACGCCACGCCCCCGCTCACGCCACGCCCCTTGGCTAACCTTGCTAGGTAGTATGTATTGTGGTAGCATGATATAATGATTACATCTAATTGGTTGGCTAAATACATCCATCGTTTATTTAGATAAGCATGTAAACGATAAGGAACAACGAAAACATAATGTTTGACGTTAGTGAATATATTTAGACAATGAATCTGCGAGCTCATGAGTTCGCCACGTAATATACCATTGGATGTATTAAACGAACGAAGCTCATGAATGCGCAGTGTTGTTACCGGTTGCTATGACAACAAAAACAAACTGTTGCTAGTGCGCTAGTAACGTTAAACAAAAAACATGGGATGTTTTTAGACAACTATGGAGATGTAATCATTATGTTGTACTACTAGAGTAGTGACATACTAGCTCGCGCTAGCTACTAAGGTAGTCATGGGGCTTGGCGTGAGCGGGGGGCGTGGCGTGAGCAGGGGCGTGGCGTGATCGGCTACAGGCCGCAGCTGGACCCTTCTCCCCTGATTAGTGGAAATCCATGATGTCATGGAGACAAACTAGCGGTTACCATGGAAATGTTTACTGAGACCGCGAAAAAGCTTTGCGTTTCCAACTCTGGCAGGCTGCCCGAGTCGTACGCCTGTGTCGTAGCAAAAAATATGGATAGTTAGAGAACTGTTAGTACATTTACTGAGCTGTAGATTACATCGTATTTCAAGGATGACATTGTGAAATTAGCTAAAGTTAGGTAATTTAAAGTAATGTAAAGGCGGAAAGATAACACTCGCAATGTTTTATGGGATGAGTAGTTCCTTTACTATAAAAAATATGTACACAGTCTTGTACCTTTGACTTTTTTTGGATTTGCGGTTCATTTTTTCACTCAAAATTACATTTTGTATGCTTATGAGTCACATCGTAGCTGGTTAGCCTGAGGCATGGTCTAAAACTCCTTATATACAGATTTTGCCAGAAGTCAACGGGAGAAATGAATGGGAAATTTTCTTATAGCCGCCAACGTGACCCAGCGAATATCACAGGAGGCTAGCGGTATAGTAGACTGAAACGGGCGTGATAGGTCAACACATTCAGCAGCTAATCTTCATCTGTATGTGTGATACATCGAAGTTGTGCGCTTACAGGTACAGACTTTATACATAGTGTTGCATTTGTTTGTGAAAGGTATTTTAATGTATGGTCTGTTTGATACGGATCAACATCAATGTATCCCCTTTCTCTGTAGAGACGATACCTCAGTTAGAATATTGTGCCCCATCAGTTTTGATTCCAGTATGTGTCCTACATATCCCTCCACAGTCAGGCCTAGCTGCGATTTGTTGCGTTCATTATTACGCTGTGCCACGCACAGGAATCAAAACCAGCGGGTTAACATAAAAAAGTCACACATTGGTAAAAATCATACGTTGATTGGCCTTCACACAGTAGAGAGGCGGCTTAATTTGAAATGGATGATTACGTTCAAATATAGCCTAGTAGTAGATTGTTTCCACCTGAAAGAAGTTTCACAGCTCAATTATGGTTGTTAGAAAGTGGTTTTGCACATCCTCAACTCAAAGTGGCGCGGAAATGGAAACGCCAGCCACAGAGGCTGCCTTGACAAGATTGCCGGTAACACCGAGATATTTGACCGCAGATGCCACTCGGCCTAACTGTAGCAGAGTAAAACTGTCTTGCCGCCTATACAGCCTTGCAGGTGCGTGTGCCTGACAAACTTTTCTGAAATATCAGCATTGTCAGTTTTGAATTTTTGTGTAATTTGCAAGCTTTTGGAAATGGTGGAAAATGGCTTGGCAATGCATTATTTTCTTCATTGCTTTTGATTATCTATTGCGGGATTGAGGTGATGACATTTTTTGTTTATAATGTCTAATTTATTGTTGATGTTGTTATAGTAGAATAATTGCTTTTTGCAATACATTGATGAAGGTGGGTAGATTTTGAGCAATATTACGAACTGTAGTGATGTGAGCTATATTGAAATTATGAACTTTTTTAGGAAGATGTAGCTAGCTGCTGCAGCAGTAGCAGCGTTTTCAAAATGTATTAATGGTATTAATAGTCAAAGTTGTAAAGCAGTCTTAACATAACATATTTATAACTTAAAACATTTATGTAAACTCAAAATGTTGAGTTCTTTTAAAGTAAGGCAAATGTCTATAAACAAATAAAGGAAAGTTAAGTTAACTCAGATATATTTACTATTAGTGTCACGATCAGAGCTCGGAACAGGGGAGAACCCAGAGGCAGAGATGGACACAGGTAAGGAAAAAAGATATTGACGTTTATTTGTACAGTTGGATTAGTTTATATTTGGTAACAGAACAGTATGGGAAGTGTAGAGATCCGAGGCGTCATGCCCATTGAAACTGAGGGGGCACGTGCCCCCTCCGATTTTCGAGCCAAGTGGATTTTCCTTTTAATATCTTTATATGTGGGCACATGTTTGCGTGTGTTGGGCACTCTGTGCCCCCTTAAAAAAAATGGGTGCATGACGCCTCTGGTAGAGATGATCCGGTGAGAGAGACAAAACAGTTGTGAAGTGATAGCTTGGGTGATGAGGCTCAACCGGTTTGGCTTGGTGGTGAACATATGTCACACGGAGCAGGGTGGCTGGCTGGTAGGGTTCCGGCACATGGAGTTGGGGTGGCAGATGGGTAGACACTGAAGCTCGGGATGAGACAGCAGACAGGTGGTTCCGGAAACCTACAGCAGAAGGGTAAGCAGCTCGAGTGTACAGGTGGACAAATGAATTGGTTTTGGCGTGCAAATGTAAATAGCAGGATGAGTAACCTGGCATAACAAACTACAAATCTTAGAAAACAGAAACTCAGAACTGACTAGAATGACTAGATAAAATATATAAGACTAGAATTGCACTGAGAACGCACTTGACAGTATAATAATCTGGCAGGGACTGCTTGCCAACACCTCCCTAATAAAGGGAGGGTGGCAATCAGCCCCAGGTACGGCAGAGGGAACAGGTACTCAGGATCAGCGGTGATGTGAACGGTGCCTTCAGGAGTGCAGGGAATACAGGAACTGGTGGTCGGGAACATGATGAATTCATTCAAACATAGAGACAGACCAAACGCACACACAAGGGAACCAGGATCAGGGGATAGAAACAATGAAAAGGGAAACAGGTTCAAGGGGGCGGGGTCCTGACAATTTGTTGTGTCATCTTTTTAATATATCTTATCTAATAAATTACATTTAAGTCAACTTCACATTTGTGCCTATTGAACAATATTCTTCTAAGATTCAACAACAACATAGAAATATGCAAAGACATTTTACCAGATTTAGCAGGTATGTATTTTCAAACTTCTCAACCCTCCTATATTAGTCAGAGGCCAATTGCAAGCAGCAGACAATAACATGCTTTTCAGTCTGTCATTGAAATTAGTATTTGTGGAAGATTTTTGGTCTCATAATTTGAATGTGTCTGATGGTTTTGATATTGATTTTTTATGATCCATCATGCCTCAGAACAACAATCAGTTTAATATCAATACAGTTATCTACATTTCCTTTTTAAACATGTTTACAACATTTTAAAAATCATTACTTGACATTTGTTATAAGCATAATTGTAATTTTGCTTTAATAAATTTGACTACTGAATCGAATGTTGAGTAGACACATACATCTGTCAATTAAGACATACATTGTCAATTAAGACATACCGGTACATTTTAGCTTATTCAACAGTTTTTTTTTATGTTAGAAGAATGGAAAGTTCAGTAAGTATAGTCTTCCTTTAGTTGTTTGGTTCGGTTATAAATGTTGAGTGTACACATTATTCTTTGCTAAATTAACTTAATTCAGTGGAAGTCAACTCAGCTTAACATGGTTTGTGAAATCAACACATTTTCCATATTTAGTTGTCTTGGCTCGATTACATTAGTTAACTTGACTTATAAGCATCAAAAACAACTTATAATGTAGAACTACAAATGTATATAGAATGGGCTTCACATTATAGCTTGATAATTAATTTAACTTGTAAAATGTGTGTACTGTATGTATTCTAAAATAGATAAATACATGCAATTGTACTGGACATATAACACTGTACAAACCCTACACACTTGAAAATGAGTAGAAAAAAATATACAGACCTAACAAGCTTGCAGTTGCTAACTTGACCTAGTTTGCTGTAGAAAGCTTAGCTATTTAGCATATGAAACAAATATATTTATATACTCACATCTCAGAAGGACGCACACAGGCCTGGGCTAAACAAATATGGACTGTATGAAAAATATGTCTGGAACCTTTATGACTCATACTTGTCTCAACTTCTTCCTCAGAGCTATAGATCACTTTGCTTGTTTTGTAGGTGAACTGATTCTCTTGGTTGGTAGTTGGAGATACAGCTCTCCTCCTAAATGACTTTTTATTAGTGTTATTAACTTAGATATATTCTGCTCATTCTTCATAGCACTGTAAATACAATAGACAAAAAAGTCGGTGAACGTTTTGGTACATTAATTACTCTTTTTCATTGGAAGGCAATGCCGTGACATCACAAAACCACAGTTCAGTTTGGTTTTCCATCTATGCACAGCATGCAAGGAACTAGGTCAAGTCAGGCTATATTAGATGAAAAAAACACCTTAAAATAGAAAGCAGCTCAGCAATGGTAAACAATTTGGGAAACCAAGCAAGACTATGTTCGAATAATTCTTTTTGGTGATGACAACCCCCGCTAAGAACCATCTAACATTTCAGGATTTTCAAAGACTACCTTATGCTAAAGGGTATGGCATCAGAATTTTAGAGGCTAAAAGATGCAAACCTCTTGTAGCCTCAAGGATAGAACAGGCCAGTTACAGTTTCTTAAATAGTACAATGCATCCATAATGTCAACATGAAACAAGTGTTTTTGAACTCTTAGCAAATTTATAAAAAATAAAAAACGAAAAAAGCACATGTACATAAGTCTTCACAACCTGTGCTCAATACAGTCGTATGCAAATGTTTAGTCACCCCTTACAATTTCCATGATTTTCATTTATAAATAATTGGGTGTTTGGATCAGCAATTTCATTTTGATCTATCAAATAACTGAAGGACACAGTCATATTTTGGTAGTGAAATGAGGTTCATTGGATTAACAGAAAATGTGCAATATGCATCAAAATTAAATTAGACAGGTGCATAAATTTGGGCACCCCTGTCATTTTGTTCATTTGAATACCTGTAACTACCTAGCACTGATTAATTGAAATACACAATTGGTTTGGTGAATTCATTAAGACTTGAACTTCATAGACACGTGCATCCAATCATGAGAAAAGGTATTTTAATATGGCCAAATGCAAGTTGTTGTTCTCTTTTACTCTCCTCTGAAGAGTGGCAACATGGGGGCCTAAAAACAATTCTCAAATGACCTGCAAACAAAGATGTTCAACATTATGGTTTAGGGGAAGGCTACAAAAAGCTATCGCAGAGATTTAAGCTGTCAGTGTCCACTGTGAGGAACATAGCGAGGAAATGGAAGACCACAGGCACAGTTCTTGTTAAGGCCAGAAGTAGCAGGCCAAGTAAAATATCAAAGAGGCAAATGCAAAGGATGGTGAGAACAGTCAAAAACAGCCCACAGACAACCTCCAAATATCCAGATGGTGTCACTGTGCACGGTTCAAAAATTCAGCGCACTTTGCACAAGGAGAAACTGTACAGGAGAGTGAGGCGGAAGAAGCCTTTTCTGCACACACGCCACGAACAGAGTCACTTGAGGTATGCAAACGCACATTTGGACAAGCCAGCTTCATTTTGGAAGGTGCTGTTGACAGATGAAACAAAGATGGAGTTATTTGGTCATAACAAGGGGTGTTATGCATGGCGGCAAAAGAACACAGCATTCCAAGATTAACACTTGCTACCCACAGTAACATTTGGTGGAGGTTCCATCATGCTGTGGGGCTGTGTGGCCAGTGCCGATACTGGGAATCTTGTTAAAGTTGAGGTTTGCATGGATTCCTCTCAACTTCAGCAGATACTTGAGAATAATGTAGAGGAATCAGTCACAAAGTTGAAGTTACACCAGGCCTGGATATTTCAACAAGACAATGACCCAAAACACTGTTCAAAATCTACTCTGGCATTTATGCAGAGGAATAAGTACAATGTTTTGGAATGGCCATCCCAGTCCCCAGACCTGAATATCATTGAAAATCTGTGGGGGGGTTTGAAATGGGCTGTCGAACCATCAGACCTAACTGAACTGGAAATATCTGGAATGGTCCAAAATACCTTCATCCAGAATCCATACAATCATTACAGTCTATAGGAAGGGTCTAGAGGCTGTTATTTCTGCTAAAGGAGGCTAAACTAAATATGGATGTGATATTTCTGTTGGGGTGCCCAAATTGATGCACCTGTCTAATTTTATTTTGATGCATATTGCACATTTTCTGTTCATCCAATAAACCTAATTTCACTACTGAAATATTACTGTGTCCTTCAGTTATTTGATAGATCATAATGAAATTGCGGATCCAAACACCCAATTATTTATAAATAAAAATCAAGGAAATTGTCAGGGGTGCCTAAACTTTTGCATACAAATGTACTTTTTTGAAGCACCTTTGTCACCAATTACAGCCTCAAGTCTTTTTGACTACGATGCTACAAGCTCGGCACACCTATTTTTTGGCAATTTCTCCCATTCTTCTTTGCAGAACCTCTCAAACTCCATCAGGTTGGATGGGGAGCGTCGGTGCCCAGTCATTTTCAGATCTCTCCAGAGTTGTTCAGTAGGGTTCAAACCTGGGCTCTAAATAGCCCACTCAAGGACATTCACAGATTTGTCCTGTAGCCACTCCTTTGTTATCTTGGCTGTGTGCATAAGGTTGTTGTTCTGTTGGATGATGAACCTTCGCCCCAGTCTGAAAACATGCCCACAGCATGATGCTGCCACCACCATGCTTCACTGTAGAGATGGTATTGGCCTGGTGATGAGCGGAGCCTGGTTTCCTCCAGAGATGATGCTTGCAATTCAGGACAAAGAGTTCAATCTTTGTTTCATCAGACCAGAGAATTTTGTTTCTCATTGTCTGAAAGTCCTTCAGGTGACTTTTGGCAAACTCCAGGAGGGCTATGATGTGCCTTTTACTGAGGAGTGGCTTCTGTCTGGCCACTCTACCATACAAGCCTGATTGGAGTGGAGTGCTGCAGAGATGGTTGTCTTTCTGGAAGGTCTCTCCACAAAGAAACTGGAGCTCTGTCAGAATGACCATCGGGTTCTTGGTCACCTCCCTTTACTAAGACCCCCTTTCCCCCGATCACTCAGTTTGGCCGGGCAGCCAGCACTAGGAAGAGTCTTAGTGGTTCCAAACTTCTTCCATATACGCATTGGGCCCATAAATGCTGCAGAAATATTTCTGTACCCTTCCCCAGATCTGTGCCCCAATACAATCCTGTCTAGGAGGTCTACAGACAATTCCTTAGACTTTATGGCTTGGTTACTACTCTGACATGCACTGTTAACTGTGGGAACTTATAGCCATGTGCTTTTCCAGATCATGTCCAATCAACTGAATTTACCACAGGTGGACTCCAATCAGGTTGTGGAAACCTCTCAAGGATGATCAGTGGAAACAGGATGCACCTGAGCTCAATTTTGACTGTCACGGCAAAGGCTGATAATACTTACTGTATGTACATGTGTTTTTTCATTTTTTTTATAAATTGGCTAAGATTTTAAACACATTTCATTCTCATTTTCATTATGGGGTATTGTTTGCAGAACTTTGATGGAAATAATGAATTGAATAATTTCGGAATAAGTGCTGTGAATACGTTCCGGATGCACTGTAGCTACACTCCAAAAATAAGTTGAAAAATCATGAATACAAGGTGTTAATTGCTTGTAATAAGTACAATTATTTGCAAATGGAACAAGACAAATTAAAATGATTTAAGTAAATATGTCTTATTTTAAGGCTGGTTAGATTTCTTTGACCTGTAGACAAGATAAATTTACTTTTTTGTCAATGGAACAAGATTTTTAAGACAGGATTTTTTTGCAGTGTAGGAAAGTCTGTAGAAAATGGAAAACAAACTTTTATGGACTATGTAGACAAAGATTATCCCATAGCAGAGTGATAGAATATGTAGAGATAAAAAGGAACTTCCCATAATCCAAAGTATAGCACCCTATCTATTAAACACAATGCTTCATGGGTGGCAAATTGAGCAGTGATTTATTTGGTGTAAAGAAGGCATTTTGATTAAGATTTACTTTAGATCCAGTCTAACGATACAGTGCCTATAGAATATCATTGTACCCTTTCAAAATCCTTACCTTTTGTCACATTACACCCTGGAAATTGAAACAAATAAAATCTAACGTTTTCCAGCTGTAATTAAACATTATAACCCTCAACATCAAAGTGAAAATAACATTAACAAAAATTCTGAACAATTACTAAAATGTTATTAGTGAAATACCTGGTTTGTATAAGTGATAAGCCCCTTTATAACCTTTATAAACATGCTCATGTACAACCAGTCACTCCCCAGATCACACACAATGATCATTTCCCCCCACTTGACATCAATTGTAGTGGGTTCGATTACTTCATAAGAAAAATGGCTTTTCCATGATTAGTCCATTCCTAGCAATGTAAAGAAAACACCATGGTTAGAAAGGTCCATTTGATAGAGCGCCTTTTTGAAAAGTTGTTGAAAAGCACAAGTTAGGAGAAGGATACAAACAGATTTCAAATGCTTTATCTATCTAGGGTACCATTCAGGGCATTATTAAAGGTACTCTTCAGAACCCTAAACACCTCAAAATCATTGTGAGCTTGGTAATTCCAATCTTGGCCACCATAAGCTGTTCAAAGATCTTTGTTTACGTCACTGCAACATTTTGGAAGATACAAAATAATATTTTAACGCAAGTCGATCTTTGAATCAAGTCGATGGGTGAATAAAACAGGACAAATACATATCAGGAAGTCAAACAAATGCATCTAGATGTATTTTCAAAAATATTTAACATTAAGTATCACTAGCTATTTCTGCCTGACTTCACTATCTTCACTGACATTTATGGTCTACTATGGTACTATAGTAGACACATGGTAAAACAACTTTCTCATATAAAATTCACATCCGACAGCAATGACATTAGCTCAAAGATAAAGGACTAGTGATGTCTAGTTCACAGGGAGATGGTGGATAAACAACTTTCTTAAAACGCATTTAGCAGTGTTTGGTTTAACGGGTTTCACTGCACACATATAAATAGTAAGTACTGTAGTTGCCCTTGTCAGAAGGTTTGATGACCATTTCAAAAAGATAAACACACAAACTGCTGAAAACAGAAAGTATAGCGTAGCAAGGTAATGGGCGAAAAGACTGCTGCAGCGAGGTTGGTGAGTGATGCATGATCTTTCAAGGGCAAAAGACAACACACATGCTTTCATTTACACAACGTCATCCTGTCACAACCACTCTACCCACCGCTTTACTCAATGTTGTCTTTTAACACTGCAGGAGGAGTTAAAGTCAAAACACAAACCTCATCTGAAAGTTCAATAGAATTAATCTGACACTTCAGTTAAAGGCCTGTAGAGGTTATCCATGGAGCAATGAAACATAGTATTTTCCCTAAGGATAATTTTCTATTACTCTGGGTTATAATTGTTTCATAATTAAATTAAATAATTAAATTAAATAATTTGCATATTTCAAGAAGCACACACAAAATCTACTGTATGTTCATATAGAATTTGCAGAATACAAACTTAAAAAATATTTATATTTTGTTAATCGCAAAAGTCTCAGACTGCATCATTATTTATGAGAGCTCTATTGAATAAACTGGCCAACACTACTTCAGTAGAAACTCTACAGAAGGTAGACTACAATGGGGCATTCCAAACACTTAAAGATGTTCTCAGTCCTATAGAAATTTAGATTATGTTAAAGCCATGCACTGGAGGAGTTATGGTAAAAGCAGGTCCACCAACATCCCATGCGTGATCTGACCAAATGCTTCTGTGGTGGACGGGCAGTGCTGCTCGGCAGAGCTGCCGACAAAGCAGGGTCAGTGTGAAATGGGACAAAATCAATAGACAAAAATTGGGATAGATCAACAACAAATAAAGAAGAAAAAAAGCATTTCCACCTGAATAGTTTAATGTGTAGTGTTAATTTATCTCCTTTGTGCCAAGCTGATGGTCCTTGGCCACTGCTCCACTTGGCAAGAGCCTTCAGCTTTTAATTTCAGCAATACGCATGTGGCAAAATCAACAGAGCCGAGTGGGAGCTGTTGTTAGAGTAGCATCTCTTAAAAGGTGCAGGATGGTTTCTGTATTTTGATATATATTTTTGGTTTGAGAGAAAGAGTTGGGAAAGAGGGAAGTATTATTGGAAGTATGATTATGAATAGTTTTTACTGTTGTACCCTGTTTTTCTCCTCAAATTCCATAATATAATATTATATTCTGTAATAATTCTGTAATATATTATGTTTGCCCTGCTTCATCACAGCATCTCCCAGTGAACATGGGACAGTTGATGTTGAGATATGTGTCTTCCAAGGCACATCCTCATGCTGTCTGGTTCTTATCACACTGTTCGCTAAACCAGGGTGTCAATACTGGAATCCTTTTGCACTAAAATAACTTTTAATCGATTGTGCTCACAGGCGCCCAAGCTTCCACAAGAACTTGCTAGAGACAAGGCAACCATATTCAATTATTAACCCTCCAAACTCTTACATTACTGTAATTACACCACTCTCTGACAAATCCCTGGGCAATTCCACAACCAGGATTTGAACCCTGTTCTCGCCGTGATGCAGCCATCTGCAGCTGTGTCCTTTAGAGGCCCAGAGGAGTGAGCCGTGCTGTTCAAACCCATGCTGCAGCAGTACATGTGCACTAAGAGGAACCAGCTTTGACCGATGTACCACTATAGATCATTCTATGGGAAATATGTATCTAACTTTGATCCCCATTGCAGCATTAGTGTTATAGATCATTCTTAGCACTCCAATCAGAATATAAATATTTTACTATGAGATAAAAATGATCACTCAGAATAACTTTGTAATGATTTGAAGTTTACCTATCCTCTAAGGGAACAAGTGAACCTAAATCATGCCAGGAGAATGCCCCCCACACCATCTGCATTCGGTTATGTCCCCTAGCCATTTATTTATTCAGGATTTCCTTTCATTTGTCACCTGTTTGTAAGTACACACAAAATTTCAGGTGTGTGTGTGTACATGCGTGTTTGCAAGACTACACACACACAAACGAACAAAAGCATGTTAACACCTACTTGTGACAGTGATTTGTTTATGTAGGCTAATACTGCCTTCTTGAAACTCATACCTAACTTGTGCATCTTAGACTACAAAAGAGGTCATAGGTGGTTGACTAACATTATGTAATAGTAGAAAGAATAATAAAGAACGGTGTATACTTGAAGTTTTAATTTTAAATTATATCCCTAAAGCGATGCTTGCCTGCAGAAGTCTCACAGGTCCCCTAGCTAAGAGGAAAACACACCATAGGCAGTACTGTATGTGCAATGTGTATCTCTGGAGTCCTGTTTACTGTGGGTTGCATAACTTGAGAGAGGGGGTGGTAGGAAATGAGTCTCTCCAAATGGCTGCAGTGTTTGTGTTTACAAACCTCCAGATAAGGATTTCATCCTGTATTTTTGCCAAAGGAATCAAATTACAATTCCATCAAGTATATGACTAGCATGGGCATTGCTTGTTGACAGAATATTTTTTGAAACCTAGTTTATTTTCATAAGAGTTAACATTCTACTGTACAAACTACAGTATCTGAATAGGCTACAAACACTTGGACCAGGAGGGAAAAGATTGTCTATTCGGTACCGAGAAGCTTGATCATAAAGCTAACCACATAAACCAAATGCATTGCTAAAGCTCTAACTGGAGACAATACTTGGCACATCCGACATAGTTAGAGATCGTCCAAACTTAGAGAAATTACAAGGATTGCTATCAGAAAAGATGCCTAATGGCCTTAAGGCATTGGGATGTCCTGTTCTTGCAGGATTAATAAGGTAGAATTCTACAATATCTGATTCCTAGAAATTTCCTGTTTCACAGTAAGAATATTGAGGCAGGGTAGACACCTACTAAATGTAACATTGAATTGGCTTAACTGCTAATTGCAATAAGTGCCTAGCAGTTAAGCAAAGAAAGTGTAGCCCCTGAATAGGTCTCTAAACCGGGGTCCGGGGAATGTTTGAAACGTTACAATTTCATGTAAATGGATTCAAATTGATTTTGTTGAAGAAATACATGGAATACGTTTAAAATACTGCGCATGCTTAAATGTCTCTTTGCTGGAAATAACATTTCTCGGGCTTGGTTCATTCAATCATGCTGAAGTCAAATTAAAACTCTTTCTAATGCTATTATTACCTCAAGTTTTATTGTAATTACAAGAAGGGTTTCTGACTCACTAGCTTTCATAATAGCAGTCCCCAAATGGGTACCAAAAAAGTATGACAACCACAGCTTGACATCATTGTATGTCAGTAAAACATGAGGCTCTAACAGAGCTCACAGTCTAGCTTCTACTTAGCACTCCATGTCTAGTTACATATCGTAAAGCAGGTTTAGTTAACTCTAACACATTTAAAACATTATGTCCTGCAGAGACTCAGAAGCATTAGGTTACGTCAGGAAGTGTGCAAGGTTTAGAGGAACTGGGAGAAGTGTCATAGGTCACACTGGTAATCTACTGTCACCTCTGCTCCTTGTGCCAACAAGCTACAAACACACACACAATCCACTCACCTCTCAACTTCAATTAATGTGGATTTCCAATGGTGACAAGAAGCTGTTCATTAACAATGCACGGTTAAACCAGTTGGTAACTGGGGAGCAAAGCACTACACAATAATATTTCTGTAACCTATAACAATTCTGTGGTTTTATAGTAATTGCACTTTATATTGAGAACAAAAACAGCTGGCAGAATTTATGATTTTTTTTGCAAGACAAATATATCACCATTCACTTTTTAAAAGCAATATAGCAAGTGAAATAGCTGGAGGGAGGCTACTCCTTTTTTTCTTCCCTCAATTGGCTTGTCCCCCAACGATGATTTAAAATTAAAGAGGGTTTCTGCTATACACATCCCACATATTTCTATGCATGGATTACTTAATTTCACCGTAGCAACCAAATGGGTGATCTTATACATCTGGCAGCCATTTGTCAACCCAATTTAACATGCATAGTTTCACTTCTGCAGAACATTACATTGCAAAGGTCAAAAGTATAGTTTTCAGGCAGGGATGGCAATAGTAATGTGATGCCTATTTGGACAAAGAAGAGTTTATAATCATGCAGGAGTGGTGTACAAACAATCTTAGACATAGTATATATTGTACAGCATATGACCCAATTGAAAGGCAGTAAGATATGAATGGCAGCTAGCTGCATATGATAATGCTACATTTGTCTTACAGTGAATGAAAAGGGATATTATGCTTAGCATGTGCCAAGGCTCAACATTAATGTGATTTTAGAGGACAGGGTTTAATGTGATTTACTAATGCTTAAGCCTAGTGATTACCTACACTATGCAGAAGTGGAAGGGCCTATGTGTCGGCCTACTAGTATGTGGCTTAGCACCAAGTATAACATTCAATAGTTGTTACATTTACATTAACCCAAAGGGTAATTTAAAATGTGGGAAATGCCTTAATATCAATGGTCAGAATTTCAAGCCGTAGTTGTCCTTTTGAGTAAATTAAACCTTGTACATGGTACAATAAGGCCTAAACGACTTGGCAGATCTGAATCGTGGGAAATGGTAGAGGAATTATCTTCACCGAAAAGAGCTATTTGTACACTCTCAAGGACGTTAGCAGTCTGACAGGGACGACACGCTCTAACAGATGCATTGCCTCTCCTGACATCTGCCTGACGTCTCAAACGTACTCTTTGAAATCCATTGGGATAATCTCTTGCACTTTTAGAACTTTGATTAAAAGTTAATGAGGTCACCCAGGGGAAAAAATATCTGGCACCCTTAATATTCCTGTTATACATAGACCCCCAACCAAATGCATCCCATGTTTTAGAAGAAGGTTAAAGTGGTTTAGGAGAATAATGATTTATAAGTGGGTTGTGGGTAGGCAGGTCTTAAGGTTAATGTTAATCACTTAGTAGTTTGGGTTTCAGGAACGTGCTATTATTTCTTTTTACTTACTGTTGCAAATTGCATTTAGAAAGCACAATTTTTCCTTGGTAGTCACAATCAGAATCAAAAATCAAAATCAGAAAGAAGTAAATTTTAACAAACAAGGATTTTTCTCTGGTCTGTTAGTGCATGTCGTTTTTGTACATCAATCATAGAAATGTAAACAGTTTTAGACATTTAAGGTTCAGGATATGCAGGATATGAACAGTATATGAAAAGGTATGTGTATATAGAGTATATATAATATATGAACCGTCCAGATCTGTTGAAGAAAATGAAAATGTTGGTATTTATCTATAATAAGACTTCTATGGCATGTAAACATTGTGGCCTTCGCTTTACTGGTTGTACATGTAAACAAATGCCAGGCTTTTTGTTTCTGTCAACTGAGTTGTTAAGTTTGCAGAAATGCGGTCAGTGTCAACAGTGATGGGAGCATGATTGCAGGGACCTCGTTCTGGAAACCTAATTCTAGAGGCAGCTCATGGAAGGCACTATGGTATGTTTATACCAACACAGTGCAGCATAGCCTATAGGCTATAGGCCGGTTAACCGGTAACCGGTTTTAGCTTTCCATGACCTTGACAGAAAGAGAAGACCTATCAAATGAATGGATCCAAATTTACTTCACTATAATGCATTCAATACTATAATGTAACAACATCTGTCTTACATCATTGAATTCATCAGAGAATGTTAGAAAATATAGGCATGAACATAATGAATAAAACTATTGAATTAGGGTGTCAGTCATGCTGTTAAACTTGCATTGAGATCAAGAATTGCAACAAGGTGCAAGAAAAGACAAGGTGCAATTTTGAAAGTTGGTTTTTCATCAGCAGGTTTTCTCAGTTTTTGTCTCTCAGTCAATTAGGTACAGTACATGTGTATGTATTGATTAGTCTAGCCATCTATGTAAACTACCTTAGTTTAGCCAGCTATCTAATCATGGTTTCAGACAAACCAAGCATGCAAGGGTCATAACATGGGGGGGGGGGGGCAATTGATTTTGTTCAGATATCATATTAGCATGGCTTACTGTAAGTCATGGCCATGTCATGTTAAATTGGAATGTGTCTTAGTATTTAATGGGTTCAATAAGAGAAAATGTGTCCTTTCCATCAAACGGTTGCCACTTAAAATGTTTCCAGCGAGGTTGTAGGCCCTCTGATCAAATCCCACTTAACCCTTTAATGTACTTGCTGCAAAAAAAAACATTGTGTGCTCTACCAAACGCTTGAGTCGAACATTAAAGTGTTAAGGTCCCCAAAGTGCATAAGTACATGCCACCTAATACTTTTTTGTTTTAAAGATTTTACCCCTATTTTTCTTCCCTCTAAATTGGCCATTGTCAGGCACCTCCTCAGCAGTGGCAAAATGCTTCTTTTATTGTCGCAATGCTCATTCAACACGGAAGCCTTTATTTGATCCACGCGTGGGAGGCTACGCATTCATCAACTATAAAACCATGATTAAATTCACAGGTGCCTGCTCGGCTTACACACAATAAGTCACTAGAGAGTGTTAGTACCCTTGTCCAACAATGAATCTGTCCATACCACTGGTGATATCCTACCACGTGTGATAATTGCAAGGTTTATAATACCAAACAGACATCTTGAGAGTTTTGGGCATATTGTCAATACACAATGGCAAAGTGCTGTAACCATGGACCATATCTCATGCCTAATTCATAACAACAGCACATAGCCTTGGTATACTGTATTTACTGTATTGCCATGATTCCTAATTGCTTAAATACTTCTCTGTGATATATAGAAAATACAGTAATTCAGAAAGACATTATTTCACTTTCAGAACAAACATTCATAAAATGTAACTGGAATGTATATACATTCATAAATATACATTAACATTAGCTATGGGGTAAAAGGTGGTAGTTGGTAGAGTGGATTTAGAATTTTAACCAAAACTGTGTGGTTTGTTGTCACAGAAATTCAGTAAATGAAATATAAGGGTATAACTGCAACAACCATTCCATCAATATCTCTTCGAACGCTACACCGGCCTGGGCGTGTTTATTGCCTTTCATTCATGGTCATAACGCATGAGAATGTAAGCTGTGGCGCATAGTGAGATTTTGTCGCTCCCCATTGGCTATTATTCATGTCAGTCACAGCTTTAGCAGCGTAATGGTAGTGACAGATGAGGTTGGAGAAAAAAACAAAAACAATCCGTGCAACCGAGCAGCCATCTTGATGAGTACAGACTGAACAGGGAGAGAATAAACCGACTGGAATCGTTCAAAAGAAATCGCATCATTAAATCAAGGATACTCGACGAAAGAGATTACAACTAAATAATTTTCTTTATTCTTTGATTTGTTTTTTTCCCCTCTTCTATGTCACACTTGTCGTTTGCACGAATGAACACCCAATCGACACCGACTAAGGCAGCCAGCTAACGTATAGGGCTTACTTTACCGGATTTGTAGCTGGCATCGGTGTATCTCGGTAGTATAAGCCTTTTCACATACAAAATGTACTTTATGTGACTCTGTGTATCCGTTTTCTCAATACATGCATGGACAATACTTCGTTATTTCATATTGTGGACACATTAATAAGAACACTTGGAATCCATACGGCTATCAATAGATCCCTAGGTAAGGGATTTCTTTAGTGTCAACTTTCCATTGGATTGATCGCACGTGATTTTCGGAAAAGCCGAACACTCTTTGCATGGAACAAGCTACCTGGAACGATTTGACATTTGACTTGGCCGTTTGTTTAATTACGCAAATTCAACACATTGAATCGGGACTTAAAATAGTGAGGCAACCAGTGCGCAACATTGGCAATCCTAAACCTATGGAGATCCGGGTAATGGTAACAGTGTGCAGCAAAACGATTGTCATTAGTTGGATGGAACATTGATCTACTTCAGTGTTCTATGTTATTTCTAAAATGCGACAATGTTGCATTGTGTATGGAATGGACATACTGGCCAGCAAGTGCATTAAACAGTAGACAAGCTGTTTCATCTGTTTTGTTGTGGCTGTGTCTTAACTTTCTGCTGTAGTTCGTTTTTTGGACATGGGATTCAGGCCGTGTCTCATGACACAATAGAAGACCAAGGACTAATTGATTATTTTAATGCAAATATTTTTGCATGTTTTCCTTGTTGCTGGCAACGCAGCTCTTTAAGCGAATCTGTTGTCTGATGCATTTGTTATAAAAAGGTACTGTGATAGGTTGGAAGATAATCCGTTGGATTCCTGACACCAGGATTTAATCGAAATAAAGGATTTGACATTTGATCGAAAATGGGACCAGCAACAAAATTGGCATTCGGAGTCTTTCTCATCTCATGTTCCTCAGGTGGGTATTCGGTAGAAAGTTGACCTAAAAAATAAACACGTTTTTACATGTGAATGCATGCAAATTCGACAACATGTAAAAGCCTCCACAACAAAGTATAGGCCTGTGATAATGGTATAGCCATCCTGTTGCGTGCATGGCAGAGCCTAATGTCTTTAGCTCACAATTATGCCGCGGGAACGCGACCTAATATACAGTAAAGCTCTTGACTTTTTAAATGGTTCTGACTATACAATTTCCAGTATTAAATCATGCTTATATGCATCTCCTATCTAGTCTAATACAGCTAAAGCAATGAGTCTAGCCACTAAAGCGAGGTGAAATTGAAAGGGAGAGGGAGTGCATACAGTGGGCTAGGCCTCATGTGGAGAGGCATGGTGTGTGAATGAGGGCATCTAGCTGTATATATATAATGCATACGGTGTAATCATTAATGCATTGTGCTTTGCATGCAATGCAAAAACCGCTACATATTTCATGCAGAAAGATTTTTTTTGCTAAAATCCTCTGCTCTTAATTATATTTCAATGATGTAAGAGCAGGACATCTGATGAGGCTACATTTTATGCTGTATTGGTTTTAGAAGTTGTTTCAATATTGGTTTGCATATAGTGCGATTCTGACCTGGGGTCTGAAATCACAATTGCATTCCATAGTTATTTTAAATTATATATCAATTCTGGTATAACTACTGCATGTTGTGCATATCATTATGCATATGCCTGTGTAAGGATCTGTTATAGGTTTTAGTTTTTTGTTATCTGAACAGCATAGATTGGTGGCTATTTGTTACATTTCAAAGTTAGATATGAAGATGGTTGGTTACCTTTTTGAAAGATTGCTAGCTTGCACTCAATGAATCAGGGTGTGTGTGTGTGTGTGTGTGTGTGTGTGTGTGTGAGAGGCAGTTATGTTTAAAAGCAGGACGAATGCTGCTGGCGCCTGCCCTCAGAGACATGTCTTCCATCTGTGCTTATCACTCTGCACTTCGCAAAAGCCCCTTTGCACGGAGCGAGGGGAGGTGGGTGGCGAAGAATCAAGTCATCTCCTGAGTCAAATCTCCATTTACTTAGAATTAGAAAGAGCTCAGGCGTTACATTGTAAAACTACTTTGTCTCGAGCTTATTCCTCTGATTTGTTTCGAAAATCTGTTCCTTCCATTTAGCATGATGCATTATGTTACATTATTCATGGAATAGTGTTGGTCCAATTTCAGACTAATTCAAAGGATAAGTATCATGCGTCTTCATCGAACAGTAGTGTACAAATTGGGATAACTTTTGTCTTGGAATATGATTAGTATTACATCTTTCATTGAGACTGTAGCTTGCAAATGAATATAAATGTAGGAGAAATAACATGAGTATATGAATGTGGGAGAAATAACACAAGTATATGAATGTGGGAGAAATAACACGAGTATATGAATGTGGGAGAAATAACACGAGTATATGAATGTGGGAGAAATAACACGAGTATATGAATGTGGGAGAAATAACACGAGTATATGAATGTGGGAGAAATAACACGAGTATATGAATGTGGGAGAAATAACA